>JAXIVJ010011395.1:10000-30000 GCA_036785665.1 Chirona hameri
CGGAGAGGGCCGTCACTAGCTAGAGGTTTATGGCAGGGGCAGAGGCCATTCTTATAAATAAAAAAATCGAGCCGATGGCTCATTTTTTTTTAAAGAATGGCCTCAGGACTGGAATTTTTTATGTTTGGGCAGTGTGTAAAATACCTGCATATTATTTGACTTTGCTGCTGCATTTCCGAGGCGCTGTTTCAACGCTAAATATCTCCCGCGCCGGGTCCTGAGGCCATTCTTATACAAAAAAATCGAGCCACGGCTTGATTTTTTTTATAAGAATGGCCTCGCTCTCATACTTGAGGAACCGACGGCGAATGCATTTTTCAACAGTTTTCGATTCTGTCTGTTTCTGTTTGTTCCTAACTATCATAGTTCCCGATATATTTTGGGGTTTCTGGAGCAAAGTCCTGAAATTGGGAAATTTGACCTTTGATGACCTCTTGTGCCCTCAATATTGACCTGAGCCAAACAATAACCGAAATAGTTTCGACATTATGTTTGACGAGCTTTCGATGATCCCATTGGGTCCGCAAGTTAGATCCTATTTATCAGATCCCGGGATCGGGATTTGATCTTCGGGATCGGGATTTTCGGGATCGGAATCTGATCGTCGGGATCGGCACACATGTCTGCGGCTATAACTACATACAGCAGAAGCATGCATGATGCAGCTTCCTTACTCCACTGTCGGTGAAAGAGCGACACACAGCAGAGGGCGCTGATAAAGGTCGACATCCCTCTCAGATGGCGCTGCGGCAGCTGTGTTAACTCCCGAAACCTCACCGTCATTGCCCACACTACTGCTTACACGTCTGCCGATAGATGTCATTGCGGACGGCACACAGATCGTGACGTCAAAGCTTAGTGGGCCGGCCCTGAGCCCCAGACGTCTGCTGCGAGCGCACCCGACTTTTTGCGGCCACATGTGTGTGAACCCCCGCCCTGACGGCGACGCTGGCGTCATATCGAATTTTTGACCGATCTTGGCGAATCCGTGTGCTGTAAGACGTGTGTCTCGTGAGCGGAGTCTCCGCCGGGTGCTGAATCTCCGCCGGGTGCTGAGAGCGGAGTCTCCGCCGTGTGCTGAATCCCCGCCGGGTGTCCGCCGGACGGGGTCCTCCAGCGCGGCCGATCTCGGCTGTTTTGAACGTGAGTTTGTGTCGGCCTACCTACGACCACATCGCGGCGGCGATTTGTCCAGCGTCGTGCCGTGAGGAGCACCAACCCCGCGACGTCTCTGCCGGAGAGCTGACAGGTGAGAGGGAGAGGACAGGAGAGAGGAGGAGAGAGGGGAGGGGATGGGCGGACCAGGTCTCAGTCGGTCGCCGCCGCAATCGCACACCTGTATTCACATATTCGGGAAGTCGGCACCACAGTCGGTGCACCTGTCTCTCAGCCTGGCTGACGCGCCGCTGGCTGGCTGGGTTGCGAAAAACAACAATGGTGGCCGGCCGACCGGTGCGGCTCGACGTCCCAGCCGGCTGTCTCCACGGCGGAAATGCCTGGTGTGATGAACGAGGTGTGCCGGCCCGACTACAGAGTAATACGGCCCGACCCAGCCCCCCCCCCTCCTCCCCCGACTACAGAGTAATACGGCTCGACCCAGCCCCCCCCCCCTCCCCCGACTACAGAGTAATACGGCTCGACCCAGCCCCCCCCTCCCCCGACTACAGAGTAATACGGCTCGACCCAGCCCCCCCCCCTCCCCCGACTACAGAGTAATACGGCTCGACCCAGCCCCCCCCCCTCCTCCCCCGACTACAGAGTAATACGGCTCGACCCAGCCCCCCCCCCCCTCCCCCGACTACAGAGTAATACGGCTCGACCCAGCCCCCCCTCCCCCGACTACAGGGTAATACGGCTCGACCCAGCCCCCCCCCCCCCATCCCCCGACTACAGAGTAATACGACTCGACCCAGCCCCCCCCCCCCCCCTCCTCCCCCGACTACAGAGTAATACGGCTCGACCCAGCCCCCCCCCTCCCCCGACTACAGAGTAATACGGCTCGACCCAGCCCCCCCTCCTCCCCCGACTACAGAGTAATACGGCTCGACCCAGCCCCCCCCCCTCCCCCGCGACTGAGTAATACGGTCCGACCCAGTCCCCCCTCCCCCGACTACAGAGTAATACGGTCCGACCCAGCCCTCCCCTCCCCCGCGACTGAGTAATACGGCCCGACCCAGCCCTCCCCTCCCCCGCGACTGAGTAATACGGTCCGACCCAGTCCCCCCTCCCCCGCGACTGAGTAATACGGCCCGACCCAGCCCTCCCCCTCCCCCGACTACAGAGTAATACGGTCCGACCCAACCCTCCCCTCCCCCGCGACTGAGTAATACGGTCCGACCCAGTCCCCCCTCCCCCGCGACTGAGTAATACGGTCCGACCCAGTCCCCCCCTCCCCCGCGACTGAGTAATACGGCCCGACCCAGCCCTCCCCCTCCCCCGCGATTGAGTAATACGGCTCGACCCAGCCTCCCCCCCTCCCCCGCGACTGAGTAATACGGCTCGACCCAGCCCCCCCCCTCCCCCGCGACTGAGTAATACGGCTCGACCCAGCCACCCCCCCCTCCCCCGCGACTGAGTAATACGGCTCGACCCAGCCCCCCCCCTCCCCCGCGACTGAGTAATACGGCTCGACCCAGCCCCCCTCCCCTGCGACGGGCTTTGGTCGAGCCCCGTTCACATTGTACAACTTTCGTCTCCTCTCCCCGTGCCGAATCCAACGCTTGCTGCTTGTCCAAAAAAATGACGCTAATCTGTCCACGGAGAGAAAAAGAGAGACACTTTGCGATATCGATGGGGCAGTTCATTATTGGTGTGGGATGGCCCGAGACCAACACATACTTGTGACATGCGTTGTTACGGGCATGTCCAATGGCGATAGTTATAATTTTGAGGAGGTGGAATGGCATGATGCCATTTTCAACTAATTATGTTTTTCCATATTTTTCGATGAGCTTCAGATCTTCAAGTTATGTATTTTGGAAGCACTCATTGTTTAATAGAGTGTGGATTATTCTAAATCATCTTCACCTTACTACTTCCAAAAACCGCAACATGTGTCGGTACCAAATATTTCAATTTGTCCTGTTGTTACAGCCATTGGGGAAAGTTAAAACCGGTAGTCAACCATTGGCGGATCCAGAACGGTGGTTGGGGGAGGGGGGGGGGGGGGGCAAGTTCCAAGAATTATCACACAATTCTGAAAACTCATCGGATTTCGCTTGCTTATGCATTGCTAGCTGATTTAAAACAAACTTTCCTTAGTAAAAGTTTCTTAGATTGTCTTCTATATCAGGAAATGTGTCAATTTTCTGCCGATTTCAGGCGGTTTGGGGGGGGGGCAGGAGAATGGCCGCCATGCCCCCTCCCCCTTGATCCGCTAGTGGTCAACTAAATGTTTCCCTTAGGAATACTCAGAAAAAAACATGCCCAGCTGTGTATTAGTCGTTCGGTGGGCCCGCTGGGTAGGCTTCAGTCAGTACTGTATACGCACCGCATGCTCCATGTTATTGCCGTACAGTTTAGGAACGTTTGCATGCAGACCATTTCAAAGTCGCCCTTCATTTCAATATCGAGGCATACCGCTCTAATCTGTCTAGTCTGTCCATGTCTAATCTGTAATCTGTGCATCCCGATATGAGCGATCTAGTTTAATGTCCTGAATGTATTATGTATAGGTTTATGTAAACTATCCTGATGCCGTTGTCTCAACAATCACCGAGTCCTGAGTCCTGTAGCTAATCCGTCCATCCCGAGGGGCGATCCTGTTCAGTGTCCATCCCGAGTGGCGATCCTGTTCAGTGTCCATCCCGAGTGGCGATCCTGTTCAGTGTCCATCCCGAGTAGCGATCCTGTTCAGTGTTTATCCCGAGTGGCGATCCTGTTCAGTGTCCATCCCGAGTGGCGATCCTGTTCAGTGTCCATCCAGAGTGGCGATCCTGTTCAGTGTCAATCCCGAGTGGCGATCTTGTTCAGTGTTTATCCCGAGTGGCGATCCTGTTCAGTGTCCATCCCGAGTGGCGATCCTGTTCAGTGTCCATCCCGAGTGGCGATCCTGTTCAGTGTTTATCCCGAGTGGCGATCCTGTTCAGTGTTCATCCCGAGTGGCGATCCTGTTCAGCGTCCATCCCGAGTGGCGATCCTGTTCAGAGTTCATCCCGAGTGGCGATCCTGTTCAGTGTTTATCCTGAGTGGCGATCCTGTTCAGTGTTTATCCCGAGTGGCGATCCTGTTCAGTGTCCATCCCGAGTGGCGATCCTGTTCAGTGTCCATCCCGAGTGGCGATTCTGTTCAGTGTTCATCCCGAGTGGCGATCCTGTTCAGTGTCCATCCCGAGTGGCGATCCTGTTCAGTGTTCATCCCGAGTGGCGATCCTGTTCAGTGTTCATCTCGAGTGGCGATCCTGTTCAGTGTTCATCCCGAGTGGCGATCCTGTTCAGTGTTCATCCCGAGTGGCGATCCTGTTCAGTGTCCATTTCGCGAGGTATTGGCAGGGTTATAAGGTGCAGAGTTATAAGGTGTTATAAGGCGCAGCAGCAGGTCAGTGTGTCAGGTCAGGTTATAAGGCGCAGCAGCAGCAGGTCAGTGTGTCAGGTCAGGTTATAAGGCACAGCAGCAGCAGGTCAGTGTGTCAGGTCAGGTTATAAGGCGCAGCAGCAGCAGGTCAGTGTGTCAGGTCAGGTTATAAGGCGCAGCAGCAGCAGGTCAGTGTGTCATGTCAGGTTATAAGGCGCAGCATCAGCAGGTCAGTGTGCCAGGTCAGGTTATAAGGCGCAGCAGCAGCAGCTCAGTGTGTCAGGCCAGGTTATAAGGCGCAGCAGCAGCAGGTCAGTGTGTCAGGTCAGGTTATAAGGCGCAGCAGCAGCAGGTCGGTGTGTCAGGTCAGGTTATAAGGCGCAGCAACAGCAGGTCAGTGTGTCATGTTAGGTTATAAGGCGCAGCAGCAGCAGGTCAGTGTGTCAAGTCAGGTTATAAGGCGCAGCAGCTGCAGGTTAGTGTGTCAGGTCAGGTTATAAGGCACAGCAGCAGCAGGTCAGTGTGTCAGGTTAGGTTATAAGGCGCAGCAGCAGCAGGTCAGTGTGTCAGGTCAGGTTATAAGGCGCAGCAGTAGCAGGTCAGTGTGTTAGGTCAGGGTATAAGGCGCAGCAGCAGCAGGCCAGTGTGTCAGGTCAGGTTATAAGGCGCAGCAGCATCAGGTTATAAGGCGCAGCAGCAGGCGCCTTATGTGCGCCAGTGTGCCAGGTCAGGTTATAAGGCGCAGCAGCAGCAGGTCAGTGTGTCAGGTCAGGTTATAAGGCACAGCAGCAGCAGGTCAGTGTGTCAGGTCAGGTTATGAGGCGCAGCAGCAGCAGGTCAGTGTGTCAGGTCAGGTTATAAGGCGCAGCAGCATCAGGTTATAAGGCGCAGCAGCAGGCGCCTTATGTGCGCCAGTGTGCCAGGTCAGGTTATAAGGCGCAGCAGCAGCAGGTCAGTGTGTCAGGTCAGGTTATAAGGCACAGCAGCAGCAGGTCAGTGTGTCAGGTCAGGTTATGAGGCGCAGCAGCAGCAGGTCAGTGTGTCAGGTCAGGTTATAAGGCGCAGCAGCAGCAGATCAGTGTGTCAGGTCAGGTTATAAGGCGCAGCAGCAGCAGGTCAGTGTTTCAGGTCAGGTTATAAGGCGCAGCAGCAGCAGGTCAATGTGTCAGGTCAGGTTATAAGGCGCAGCAGCAGCAGGTCAGTGTGTCAGGTCAGGTTATAAGGCGCAGCAGCAGCAGGTCAGTGTGTCAGGTCAGGTTATAAGGCGCAGCAGCAGCAGGTCAGTGTGTCAGGTTAGATTATAAGGCGCAGCAGCAGCAGGTCAGTGTGTCAGGTCAGGTTATAAGGCGCAGCAGCAGCAGGTCAGTGTGTCATGTTAGGTTATAAGGCGCAGCAGCAGCAGGTCAGTGTGTCAGGTTAGGATATAAGGCGCAGCAGCAGTAGGTCAGTGTGTCAGGTTAGGTTATAAGGCGCATCAGCAGCAGGTCAGTGTGTCAGGTCAGGTTATAAGGCGCAGCAGCAGCAGGTCAGTGTGTCAGGTTAGGTTATAAGGCGCAGCAGCAGCAGGTCAGTGCTCAGGCGACACCGGTCACTGCTCAGTGCTCAGGCGGCGCGGTCTGCGACAGCACGGGAGCGGGGCGCGGGGCGCGGGGTGGGGGCGGGGGGCAGGGCGGGGGTGGAACAGGGGCGCTGTCCTGGTCAGAGGCCCCAGCTTCTACCTAGCAGTGGTGGCGGAAGGTATTTTCGGATGGAGGGGGGGGGGGGGGGGGGGGGGGGGGGGGGAGAAACCCAGGCCCCCTCGGCCAAAGGCCCCCCCCAAAAAAAAAAAGATGGCGCGAAATGGTATCTCCTCGGATTTAGGCCACTATATTTTGCAGGGCCTCTAAATGGTCGCAAAAAACCTCGGACAGGCCCATGTTGAAGTCTCCTTCCGAGGGCCCCCTCAGACCTACTGAGGGCCCCCTCAAGCCAACTGAGGGCCTTCTGTCGCCCCTCAGGCTGGCTGGGGACAGGGGCGGCACCACCAGATTTTACCTGGGGGGGGGGGGGGGGGGAGTCGCAGGGGCCTCCTCCCCGACGGGGTCTCCTATCTAGTACCGGGAGCCTATAGTGGCCTCAAGTCAAGTCAAGTCAAGTCAAGAGTATTGAGGTCTCCATAAATGATGGCTTTTCAGCCCTCTCGTGATATACAGGCAGTACAATACCTAACTGAAAACAGCATGTGACGTCCTATCATTTAAGGTATACAATAATAGCGATTCAAATACTAGAATAGACACTTGCAGTACAAAAACATCGCAGATGGTCACTTTGAACTTCTCCTGTCATCCTTCGCGCGGTATCTGATGTTCCATGAGGAGACAGCCCTAAACGGAAAACTGCGTCTGGCGCGTTCCGTTCTAATTTTTGGCAGCTCTAACTGATCTCCACAGTTGCCACGAGAACGCCTTATAGTAACATCCGAGCGACGCTGGACGAGATGAGCCAGCGCCGGCGGCGCGTCAGGCGAGATCAGTTTGCGAATCATGGCCACATCACGCTCCTCCAACATGCCATCGAATCTCTCCCATCAATCGCCTCATGCAGACTTTCCTTATGCAGGCAATTTCTGTTCATTTCATCATTTCTGTTCATTTCTGTTCATTTGGCCAGTTGTTCATCATTTCTGTTCTTTTGGCCAGTTGTGGCAGAGGGCACCTTTTTGGGAATGGGGCCTCCGTGAAATTATGGGGGAGGGAACGATACGTCCCCCCCCCTGGTGGCGCCGCTCTTGGCTGGGGGCACCTCGGGGCCCTCGGCCATTTTTTTCTTCTTCGGTTAAAAATATTAAATTGGAATAAACTACTTCTTTCTTACAAATTTATGGGGGGAGGGGGGGGGATATATGTTTGCCCCCCCCCCCCCAAAAAAAAAAAAACTGGGAAAAAATTGCGTCGGGGGGGGGGGGGGCAGCTGCTCCCCTGCACTCCCTCTTCCGCCGCCCTGCCACCCAGAACAGTGGCGGAGACCCACCCTATCCTGACATAGGCGTATCCAGGATTTCGCCAAGGTAGTACCCGCGGCCAGTTGTATGGGCCCCCGGAGCGTCAGGGCCGCTTGCCAAGACTGAGGGCCCTTTTACCACCACCCCAGCGATAAAAAAATGTTGTTGAGAGCTCAACAACATTTTACAACAACAACGACCAGCTCTGGGGTAGGATAAATAATGCAAATTCGTTGTTGAGCGTGGGGGGGGGGGGGGTAAATAATGTAAATTTAAAGTTCATCTCAGATCCAATATGTTTTTAAGTCGTGATTTGAAAGGAAGGGAAAGATAGTCTGAAACGGTTCTTATACGGTTCTTAAACGGTTCTTAACCCGCGCGGCGCTGGAGGGGGTGGGGGATTTATCCCCCACCTCCTGGATTTTCTCAATAACATGAAAACTATGATCGATAGCGACGTTCAAGTTTGTAGTAGCTTATGCTGCATCAATTCTACGTCTTCTTACGAAATTTCACTGAAAATAATGCAGTACTTTGGGAGATAATGCCGTTGTAATGACGTCATATCATGCCATTTTTGGTGGAAAAACGATAAATGTTTGAAAAAATCGTACACAATCGAGTTTTGAAGCAAATTGTAAAAACAAACATAAAAAGAAAGGAAATGACATTCTCTTTAAAAAAATTATCTTGGATTTTCAAACCTTTTCTTTACCCCTAAACATAAATAAAACCATTTTGTTTTTCAGAAATTTTCCCCACAAAATCGAAATTGTCCAAAATATTCCAAAAACGGAATCTATATGTGAGAACCAAGCATAGACGATACCCAAACCAAATTTCAAATCACTGTCTTTATTTTTGACTGACTTATGGTTCCCTAAGTATAAGTAACTAATGACTGTCATTTTTGAAGTTACCTTTTTTGGCTTTTATCGACCAGATACAGTCAAATAAATGCCATTGCATTTATGGGCCCACCAAAGGCTCCCGCGGGTTTTCTGAGACAACACTGGTCTAGAAACATGTTTTTTTATTTATATTAATCAATTTCAAATGTTGACCTTATATGACCTGACCTTGACCTTTTATGGTCTCAGGTTGTGAACATGGCTACTACTATCGAATTTTACGTGTAAACTAACCCATAAACCATGTGTTACATGACTTTCGTAGACCTCTTGCCAACAGTGACATTTTGTGACATGATTTGCTTACCTTTGCTTACAATTTCATTTTTACTGGATGCGGGAGATGCAGTATACATTTGAGAGCACTTCGTGCGATAATAGTCTCAATCTAAGGCTTTGGAAGGAAAGTATGGCCCAAAAACTCAAATATCACAGTTTGACCTTTGACCTGACCGTGACCTGACATGTGACCTTATTTTAAAAATTTCGTGTATACGTTAGATTCGTCTATTGAGAGCTTTCAATCGCCGCCTTGCGCGTCTCGCTGCGGTTATTGGTTCGGAAGATACGAGGGGGGGGGGGGGGGTAAAATTACTCCCCCCCGTGCCGCGCGTTCGGCTGGCGACCCCACGCCGCGCGGGTTAAAAGAGACCTCTGTGGGTCTGTTGGGCCCACCGATGCCTCGGAAGATCGGTCTTGAAGGGCCTAGCAGACCGGCCAATTGGGCGATCTAAGGCCGACCGAGGACGTCACAGTTTGAATGAGGGTCCCTCACGCTCACCGAACGTCCTTTCAGGCCGGTTCAGGGCCCCTTAGGCCGACTGAGGGCCTTTCAGACCGACCGAGAGCACCCTCAGGCCGACTAAGGTCCACTCAGGCCCACCAAAGGCTCACTCAGGTCGATCGAAGGCCCCTAGGGGCAGCTGAGTGCAGCCTCAGGCCGATCCAAGGCCCCTTGAGCCGACAGAAGGACACTCTGACCGACCTAGGGCCGCTCAGACCGATTCAATGGACCTGATAATGTTTTCTCAGGTCCATTGAAGGCCCCTCAGGCCGACCGAGGGCCCCTCAGCCGGTCAAGGGCCCTTCAAGCCGACCGAGGGCTTCCTCAGGACAACCGAGGGCCGTTTGCACTGTCGAAGGTTCATCTCATCTCAGGCCGGCCAAGGTGGTTCCACGTCAACACTTCTAATGCAGAACTTCTAACGTCAAAACTTCCAAGTCAAAACTTCCATAGGCAAGACTTCTATGTGTCAAAACTTCTAATGAAAAAACTTCCCAGCGACAAAACTTCTAATGAAATTACTTCTAATGCAAAAACTTCTAAGCGTCAAACTTCTTAGCGTCAAAACTTCTAACGAAAAAACTTCCAAGCGACAACATTTCTAATTAAATTACTTCTAATATAAAAACTTACAAGCGTCAAAACTTCTTAACGTCAAAACTTCTAAGGAAAAAACTTCAAAGCGACAAAACTTTTAATGAAATTACTTCCAATGCAAAAACTAACAAGAGTGAAAACTTCCAAAGCAAAAACTTCTAACCTAACCTAACCTAACCTATCCGACGCGGTGGCGCCACCGGCGCGGCGCGGTGTGTGGTCGTGCGTTGCGACGCTCCGCTGAAACAAGTGTTTTTCTTTGGGAATTAGCCATCCCCTGGCCCTGTGTGTACTGTCATTGCATTCTTCAAGTAACATACGATATTCTTGGGCAACTGTTATGTCTTGATAGACTGTACACCCCCGACACTAGGAGTTATTGTCGGGAGTGATTAAGGGTGACCCCATGACCCAATGGCTGCCGGCACACCCGGCGGGTCTGCGAGAGCGCGCAACGTCCGTCTACTCTCAGTGGCGCATGCGCGTACTTGAACCGTGGGGGGCTAGCACGTACGGCTCCGCACGGTCCTCCCCACCCGCGGCGGCATATAGCTATAGGCTGGACTACGGGGTGGGCGAGGACAACTCCCCTCCCACCCCCCCCCCCCAAAAGAAGAAGAAAAAAAAGCGGGAGGCGGTACCAGGGGACCTCGGGATCGACTCTCGTCGGACGCTGCTCTGTTTTTTTTTTGTTGTTGCTGTCAGTCATTCTTACTGGTGAGCAGTGAGTTGCTGTGATAACCCGCGGTGAAAGAGTGTGCCCTCTGATTGTGTGGAATATATTGAACAGCCCGAGAGCAAGTTTAGAGAACAAATATGATGAAGTACATGAATAACTATCAATTATTGTTTTAAATGCAACATCTGGATGGTATGAGTAATGGGCGCACGAGAGCGGGGCGCCGGACGCGGCCGTCGCCAAGGCTGGGAGAAGCTGAGCCGCAGTCCGTCAGCAGCCAGCCAGAAGCCGCAGCAGCTGCACCGGTGTGCTCTGCGTGCTCGACCGTGAGCAGACGGAAGGCCACGACTGTGTGCGATGCCTGCGCCAGAACCTGGCACTTGACCTGTGCCCGGATGACGGCGGCCCAGGCCAGCGTCCTGCCGACGTGGAACTGCAGACACTGCACACACCCCGATGCGGGTCCTGTGCGCGGATATGGTGGTCCGGGGACGGCCAAAGAGGTGCAGAATGAGCCTCCACCGGACATCGTCGCCACGCTGTCTGGGCTGAAGGCCAGCACTCGGGTGATCCAGCGCATCCCAAAGCGTGCCAGGACCTGTGGTGGCCGCCAGCCTGGCCGATCGCAATTCGTCGGTGGTAAGAGATGGCTCGACGGCTGCAGATTGGCTGCGCCTGCTGTTTTTCCATTCACAGCATTAAAAGCACCAGCAGCCGGCCGAGGAGCCGACGGACGCCGCACCAGCAGCCGGCCGAGGAGCCCACGGATGCCGCACCAGCAGCCGGCCGAGGAGCCGACGGAGGCCGCACCAGCAGCCGGCCGAGGAGCCCACGGAGGCCGCACCAGCAGCCGGCCGAGGAGCCGAAGGAGGCCGCACCAGCAGCCGGCCAGGGGCCGACGGAGGCCGCACCAGCAGCCGGCCGAGGAGCCGATGGAGGCCGCACCAGCAGCCGGCCGAGGAGCCGACGGAGGCCGCCGCCAGCAGCCGGCCGAGGAGCCGACGGAGGCCGCACCAGCAGCCGGCCGAGGAGCCGACGGAGGCCGCCGCCAGCAGGGAAGCCGCACCAGCAGCCGGCCGAGGAGCCGACGGACGCCGCACCAGCAGCCGGCCGAGGAGCCGACGGAGGCCGCACCAGCAGCCGGACGAGGAGCCGACGGAGGCCGCCGCCAGCAGGGAAGCCGCAACAGCAGCCGGACGAGGAGCCGACGGAGGCCGCACCAGCAGCCGGCCAGGAGCCGACGGAGGCCGCCGCCAGCAGCCGGCCGAGGAGCCGACGGAGGCCGCACCAGCAGCCGGCCGAAGATCCGACGAAGGCCGCCGCCAGCAGCCGGCCGAGGAGCCGATGGAGGCCGCCGCCAGCAGCCTGCCGAGGAGCCGACGGAGGCCGCACCAGCAGCCGGCCGAGGAGCCGACGGAGGCCGCCGCCAGCAGCCGGCCGAGGAGCCCACGGAGGCCGCACCAGCAGCCGGCCGAGGAGTCCACGGAGGCCACCGCCAGAAGCCGGCCGAAGAGCCGACGGAGGCTGCCGCCAGCAGCCGGCCGAGGAGCCGACGGAGGCCGCCGCTCCCTGGCGACGCTCGTCCGCCGGCAGCTGACGGAGGAGCGAGGCGGCCAGCCCGAGCCGACCATCGACTGTCCTGTGCCGGCGAGGGGTCGGCCCGGAGCCGGTGATCTCAGCCGCCGTGTGCTCTACAAATCCATCGACGGCGACATCACTGCTGCGTTGCGCTTGCTCACGTCGGACGACGACGTCATGGCTCCAACGAACGAGACACTGGCCAAGTTGCGGGAAAAACACCCGCCCGCGCCGGAGGACGAGCTGCTGCCGCCGCAGCCGCAGGGTACAGACGCCGGTCCCCTGGTGGTGGCAAAGGAGCAGGTGCTGGCCGCCGCCACGACGATGCCGCCGGGTTCCGCAGCCGGGATGGATGGCATCCGGCCAATCCACCTGCGCCAGCTGCTCGCTGCTGACACTGCGGAGTCCGCACGGAAGCTGATGTTGGCCCTGACAGCGCTGACAAACGTGATGCGGGCTGGCAAAGTCCCGGACGTGGCGCGTGACGCCGTGTTTGGTGCGTCGCCCTATGCGCTAAAGAAGAAGGATGGCGGAGTGCGGCCAATCGCCATCGGCAGCGTCTTCCGCCGTCTGACTGGCCGCATTGGAGCGCACCATGCCACCTCGATGCTGACCGACGAGCTGCAGCCGATACAGATGGGAGTTGGTGCGAGGCAGGGCTGTGAGACCGCAGACCACGCCGCGAAGGCGTATATCGCAGCAAACGTGGATGCTGCTGGCGAGCCGCGTGTCATGATGAAGGTTGACATGCGGAACGCCTTCAACAGCGTCCGCCGCAGCATCGTCCTCGACCGGATCCGTGCCCGCTGCCCGGAGCTGTATGCTATGGCGTGGCAGGCGTACGCCGCGCCCACACCACTCTACTACCGACACAACGTGGTGCCGTCACGCACAGGCATACAGCAGGGCAACCCGCTCGGCCCGCTGGCAATTACGTTCGCCGTTGACAAAGCGGCACGAGCAGTTCAGGCAGACTTCAGCGTCTGGTGTCTGGACGACGCCACGTTTGCGGGGACGCCGCAGACGGTCGCTGCTGACCTGGAAAAGCTGACCAGGAATCTCGACGCGCTCGGCCTGCAGATCAACCCGGCCAAGTGTGAGGTGGCGGTTCTCGGCCCGCCTGGAACGGCTGCCGGCGACAAAGCCATCAGACTCGTGCGCCAGGTGCTTCCAGACATCTGACACAAGCCACTGACGGAGCTGACGCTGCTTGACGCTGCTGGGAGCGCCGCTGCGCGACGAGGGAGTGCGTGCTGCGCTGGTCGCAGCTGCTGGGACGGTCGCGAGGTTCTGCAACCGGCTGGAGCCGATGGGCGCCCACACGTCGGTGTGTTTTTCTAACACACCACGTGTCGGCGCCGCGACTGATGCACTTGCTGCGTTCCGCCCCGGTCTACAAGGACACGGAGTTGTTGCGCAGCATCGACGAGCGCGTGCGCACCCCCTGGCGACAGTCACGAATGTAGATGTGACTGGCGACGTTTGTTGAAGCGTCGCTATCGGTGCGCCACGGGGGCCAGGGAGCCAGGCGCGTGGAGGCGCTGGCGCTGCCGTGCTACCTGGTATCGCTGACCGCCGTGCAGACGAGAATGGAGAACGCAGCCGCCAGAGAAGAGACTGCGACAACACTAACCGAGACGACGGAGCTCTTCCGCGCTGAGCACCCGGACGCCGAACTGCCAGTAGGAGCAGCGGCGAGCAGCCAGCGCGCATGGGACACAATCGCTGCGACAGCAGAGAGCCGACGTCTGCTGGCCTCCGCCAACCAACTGCACCGAGCACGCCTGGTCGCGGCGAGCCAGCCGCACACCGGAGCATGGCTGCAGGCGGTGCCGGTGCCCAGTCTCGGGCTGCACCTAGACCAGGACACAGTCCGCGTGGCAGTGGTGCTCCGTCTGGGCGCCCAAGTGTGCGAACAATACCGCTGCCGCTGCGGACAAACCGTCGACCGACTCGGACATCACGGGCTGTCCTGCCGTTTCAGCGCCGGTCGTTTCCCACGTCGCGCAAGCCTCAATAACGTGGTGATGCGCGGCCTCGCCAGCGCGGGAGTCCCGTCCGTCCTGGAGCCGGTCGGGCTGGATCGTGGAGATGGCAGGCGTCCCGAGGGTCTCACTGTATCCCCGTACAATGACGGCCGTAGCCTCATCTGGGACGCCACGTGCGTTGAAACCTACGCAGCATCGACGGTGGTAGAGTCGGCCCTCGAGCCTGGCTCAGCCGCCGCAGCCGCCGAGGAGCGGAAGAGGCGCAGATACGAGACGCTAGGCGACCGGTACCGCTTCGTGCCGCTGGCCGTGGAAACTTCCGGTGTCTTCGGCCCGGCGTGTGCTGCTTTTCTGGCCGAGCTCGGCCGCCGCATCACAGCGTGCACGGGCGAGAAGCGCGAGACGGCATGGCTGCGCCAGCGAATCTCTGTCGCCGTCGTCCGTGGCAACGCGGTGTCGATCACCACTGTCACCCGATCCAGCCTGGAGCAGTGACACCACAGTGTCTGCGCCCGTGGTCGAGGTGTTGCTGATATGGATAGATATAGTGTATATTAATGTTCCTAGTCAAGATTGCTGTGTTGTTCTCCTATCATGTATATTTTAATTTGTACTGTACCCTGCTGTCACACTCGTGCTCATCATGCTCGTGTCTTTCATGCAATATACGGATATATATAGTACCTATCCGAAGTTATTTCATTGGAAGTTTTGTCGCGAAGAAGTTTTTGCTTTGGAAGTTTTGACGGTTGGAAGTTTTATCGCTTGGAAGTTTTGCCATTAGAAGATTTGTCGTTTACAAGTTTTGGGATTGGAAGTTATTTCGTTGGAAGTTTTGTCGCGAAGAAGTTTTTGCTTTGGAAGTTTTGATGGTTTTGTCGCTTGGAAGTTTTTGCCATTAGAAGTTTTGTTGTTTAGAAGTTTTGGAATTAGAAGTAATTTCATTGGTAGTTTTGTCGCGAAGAAGTTTTGGCTTTGGAAGTTTTGACGTTTGGAAGTTTTGTCGTTTATAAGTTTTTGCTTTGGAAGTTTTGACGCGAAGAAGTTTTTTTCATTAGAAGTTTTTCCATTGGCAGTTTTGACGCGTGTAAGTTTTGACTTGGAAGTTCTGTCGTTAGAAGTAATGCCTTAGAAGTTGTGTCGGCACACCGGCCAATGTCCATCTAAGGCCGACTGTGTGCCCTTCAGGCAGACCGAGGGCACTCACATGCCGACTGAGGGCCCTCTCAAACCGGCCGACGGCCACCTCAGGCCGACCAAGCGCCTCCTTAGGCCATCCGAAGGCCATCCTAGGACGACCAATGGCCCCTTGGGCTGACTGAGGAGTGACGGCCCCCCAGACCGACAGAAGGCCCCTCAGGGCTCAGGCGGTCCGAGGGCACCCTCATGTAAACCAAGGGCACCTTCAAGCCGGCCGAGGGCCATCTCAGGCCGACTGAGGGTCCCTCAGGCCATTCGAGGGCGACTCGACGACTAAGGGCCCCTCAGACCGACTGAATGCACCTCAGGCTGACTGGGCCCCTCATACCGAAGGCCCCCTCAGTCCGACTGAGGGCCCCCTCAGGCCGACTGAGGGCCCCTCAGACCGAAGACCCCCCAGGCCGACTGAGGGCCCCCGAACACGACTGAGGGCCCCCTGAGGCAGACTGAGGGTTCCTCATGCCGATTGAGGGCCCCTCAGGCCGACTGAGGGCCCATCAGGCTGACTGAGGGCCCCTTCAGGCCGACTGAGGGCCTCTTCAGGGCGACTGAGGGCCCCTCAGGCTGCCTAAGGGTCCCTCAGGCCGACTGGGTCCTTCAGGCCAACTAAGGGCCCCATGGGTCGACTTAGGGCACCTTAGGTCGATTCAGGCCCCTCAGACCGAAGGCTTCCCTCAGGCCGACTGGGGACCTCTCAGGCTCCTTCTTGGTGACTGAGGGCCCCCACGGACCGACAGGTCATTCCTCAGATCGACCGAGGGTACGTCTGACCAGCCAAGGGCCCCAATACCGACTAGGGCCCTTATAAAAAATATAATGGGCCCCTCAGCTCAAGGGGGTACCCGCGGGTGTCCAGGGTACCCCCTTGGATACGCCCTTGCATCCTGACCACTGGTGTGGGAGTTAAAACCTGGTAAGAGATGGGCAACACTGTCCCCAACACCGACTGTCCTGGACTGTCTTCTGTGACAGTGTGACGAGGTCCGACACACCCTGTTGCGACGGTGTGACGAGGTCCGACACACCCTGTTGTGACGGTATGACGAGGTCCGACACACCCTGTTGTGACGGTGTGACGAGGTCCGACACACCCTGTTGTGACGGTATGACGAGGTCCGACACACCCTGTTGTGACGGTGTGACGAGGTCCGACACACCCTGTTGTGACGGTATGACGAGGTCCGACACACCCTGTTGTGACGGTGTGACGAGGTCCGACACACCCTGTTGTGACTGTGTGACGAGGTCCGACACACCCTGTTGTGACGGTGTGACGAGGTCCGACACACCCTGTTGTGACGGTGTGACGAGGTCCGACACACCCTGTTGTGACGGTGTGACGAGGTCCGACACACCCTGTTGTGACGGTATGACGAGGTCCGACACACCCTGTTGTGACGGTGTGACGAGGTCCGACACACCCTGTTGTGACGGTATGACGAGGTCCGACACACCCTGTTGTGACGGTGTGACGAGGCCCGACACACCCTGTTGTGACGGTGTGACGAGGTCCGACACACCCTGTTGTGACTGTGTGTGTGTGTGTGTGCGTGTGCGTGTGCGTGTGCGTGTGCGTGTGCGTGTGCGTGGTGCGTGTGCGTGTGCGTGTGCGTGTGCGTGTGCGTGTGCGTGTGCGTGTGCGTGTGCGTGTGCGTGTGCGTGTGCGTGCGTGCGTGTGCTGGTCCGACTGGCCAGATGTAGTAGGACTGTACGAGGCGGCGGCTGTAGTAGGACTGTACGTAGGGCTGTAGTAGGACTGTACGAGGCGGCGGCTGTAGTAGGACTGTACGTAGGACTGTAGTAGGACTGTACGAGGAGGCGGCTGTATGTACGGCGCAGTGCGTCCGACTGACCAGATGTAGTAGGACTGTACGAGGCGGCGGCTGTATGTAGGACTGTACGTAGGACTGTACGAGGAGGCGGCTGTATGTACGGCGCGGCGCGTCCGACTGACCAGATGTAGTAGGACTGTACGAGGCGGCGGCTGTATGTAGGACTGTACGTAGGACTGTACGAGGAGGCGGCTGTATGTACGGCGCGGCGCGTCCGACTGGCCAGGTGTAGTAGGACTGTACGAGGCGGCGGCTGTAGTAGGACTGTACGTAGGACTGTAGTAGGACTGTACGAGGAGGCGGCTGTATGTAGGACTGTACGTAGGACTGTACGTAGGACTGTACGTAGGACTGTACGTAGGACTGTAGTAGGACTGTACGATGAGGCGGCTGTATGTACGGCGCGGCGCGTCCGACTGACCAGGTGTAGTAGGACTGTACGAGGCGGCGGCTGTATGTAGGACTGTATGTAGGACTGTACGAGGAGGCGGCTGTATGTACGGTGCGGCGCGTCCGACTGACCAGGTGTAGTAGGACTGTACGAGGCGGCGGCTGTATGTAGGACTGTACGTAGGACTGTAGTAGGACTGTACGAGGAGGCGGCTGTATGTAGGACTGTACGTAGGACTGTAGTAGGACTGTACGAGGAGGCGGCTGTATGTACGGCGCGGCGCGTCCGACTGACCAGATGTAGTAGGACTGTACGAGGTGGCGGCTGTATGTAGGACTGTACGTAGGACTGTAGTAGGACTGTACGAGGAGGCGGCTGTATGTACGGCGCGGCGCGGCGCCACATGGAAATGAGCCCACTCAATGCAGGGCACTGTCCGGCCGGCCGCGGCGGGGCGACTTGAGATCTGGCTACCAAACGAGAGGTCGGTCAGATAGGCCGGCCGGCGCGCAGAGTGGACTGTCGGTGGCACAGGAGCGGTGACACGGACGCGCCTCGCCTGTCCCCTGCCGCTCTGTCATCGTGTCACAGCCGATACTCGGGTTTGGGGTTAAACGCAAGTTTTCCGACCAGGAACGGAGACTCTCCCGTCCCGTCGGTAACCGGGAACTTCAGGAACGTACAATCTCCCGTCCCGTCCCATATATTCCCATATATATCCCATATATTCCCATATATATCCCATATATTCCCATATATTTGCTAAGCGTGTTTGAAGTGCATTACTGAACTTTGGGTCAGTAACACCACCGCGCCGGGCGAATTAACCCGCCATTGACTGGGAGGGAGGGAGGTGGGAGGGGGGGGGGGTTAATGCCCCCTGATGAATATTCGTAATAGCTCAGAAACCAATGGCGCTATCAACGCGAAACTTCGGGTACCTTCTTCGAAATCACGTTTACGTCTTCTGTGAAAAATAAAGGAATGTTGTCTATTTTGTTATTTATGGCGAATTTATTGACGTCACTACACACGAGTTTTACACCTCAGCTAAAATGTAACAGTCCGTACACATGCCATATTTTGAGCAAAATGCAATCAAAAAACGCCAAAAGCTAGCAAACTGCAAGGGCTACAACATGGCGATCTCGGATTCGTGACAAGTTTGGTTTTTGACCCAACATTTTTTTTTGGTGGGAAAATGCCCACAAAATCAAAATTGTCAAAGATATTAAAAAGCCCGAATACATGTCAGAGAACCACATATGGGAAACTACCATACCGAATTTAATAATGATATCACCATTTTTGACTGACTTATGGCATATAAAGTATTGGTAATTCATGACGTCATATTTACAAATTGCGTTTTTTTGTCTTTAATTGATCAGATACAGACAAATAAATGGCACTACTGTATTTCTAAGACAAAACTGATCTAAAAACATACATTTTATATTTATATTTATCAATCAAAAAGTTTGACCTTCATTGAGCTGAACTTGCCCTGAACTTAACATTAACTTCACGTAAATGAAGTCAGGTGGTCAAATGACTATCACTATCGAATTATACGTGGAAAATAACTCATAAAACATGTGGTGCATGACTTTCGTAGATATTTTGAGCATAGGTGACCTTTTGTGACCTGACCTTGAACTTAACCTTGGACAACAGTATCACTTTAGCTCATGCGGGATGTGTATCATACCTCTGGCAGCACTTGGGGTAATCATGGTCGTAATCGAAGGCTTTGGATGGAAAGTAAGGCTCATAAACTCAAATACGGCGATTTTGACCTTTGACCTGACCTTGACCTGACATTTGACCTCACTTGGAATTTTGTGCATGCTTTCCATTCGTCTCATTGAGAGCTTTCGAATGTCGCCTTGCGCGTTTCGCTAGGATCATTGGTTCGGAACATAACTATGGGGAGGGCGTTTAACGCCCCCCCCCCCCCCCCCCCCAGTTCGGCTGAGAGCCCAGTCAATGCCGGGATAAGACGCCGGATGGAGCCGTATTATTTTGGCCGGACGGTGTCTACCTGGTACCATTATGCCTACTTTTATTTTCATTGTGCTATCATTTCATTATGCTTGGCACATCAAATGTATGCCAGTCTTCATAGTCAACATGTACATAGCACATACACTGGCGGATCCAGGTGGGGGGGGGGGGGGCATTTAGGCACCCCCTAAGCCCAAAGTGGTTTGTTTGCCCCCCCCCCCAATGATCAAGCCTCACATGAAAAAAACGATCGGTAATAATGTATAATGAATTTGCCTCTGTGACATCAATACAAGTTTTAATGGAAACAAATATCTGAGGCCATTCTTACAACAAAAAAATCGATCCGTGGCTCGATTTTTCTTTAAAGAAGAGCCTCAGGGCTGGAAATTTGTTATGTTTGGGCAGTGTGTAAAATACCTACATATTATTTGGCTTTGCCGTTGCATTTCCGAGGCGCTGTTTCGACGGTAAACATCTCCTGTGCCGGGTCCTGAGGCCATTCTTAAAAGAATCGAGCAACGACTCGATTTATTTG
>JAXIVJ010011395.1:35000-43712 GCA_036785665.1 Chirona hameri
TCTGTCTGTCTGTCTGTCTGTCTGTCTGTCTGTCTGTCTGTCTGTCTGTCTGTCTGTCTGTCTGTCTGTCTGTCTGTCTGTCTGTCTGTCTGTCTGTCTGTCTGTCTGTCTGTCTGTCTGTCTGTCTGTCTGTCTGTCTGTCTGTCTGTCTGTCTGTCTGTCTGTCTGTCTGTCTGTCTGTCTGTCTGTCTGTCTGTCTGTCTGTCTGTCTGTCTGTCTGTCTGTCTGTCTGTCTGTCTGTCTGTCTGTCTGTCTGTCTGTCTGTCTGTCTGTCTGTCTGTCTGTCTGTCTGTCTGTCTGTCTGTCTGTCTGTCTGTCTGTCTGTCTGTCTGTCTGTCTGTCTGTCTGTCTGTCTGTCTGTCTGTCTGTCTGTCTGTCTGTCTGTCTGTCTGTCTGTCTGTCTGTCTGTCTGTCTGTCTGTCTGTCTGTCTGTCTGTCTGTCTGTCTGTCTGTCTGTCTGTCTGTCTGTCTGTCTGTCTGTCTGTCTGTCTGTCTGTCTGTCTGTCTGTCTGTCTGTCTGTCTGTCTGTCTGTCTGTCTGTCTGTCTGTCTGTCTGTCTGTCTGTCTGTCTGTCTGTCTGTCTGTCTGTCTGTCTGTCTGTCTGTCTGTCTGTCTGTCTGTCTGTCTGTCTGTCTGTCTGTCTGTCTGTCTGTCTGTCTGTCTGTCTGTCTGTCTGTCTGTCTGTCTGTCTGTCTGTCTGTCTGTCTGTCTGTCTGTCTGTCTGTCTGTCTGTCTGTCTGTCTGTCTGTCTGTCTGTCTGTCTGTCTGTCTGTCTGTCTGTCTGTCTGTCTGTCTGTCTGTCTGTCTGTCTGTCTGTCTGTCTGTCTGTCTGTCTGTCTGTCTGTCTGTCTGTCTGTCTGTCTGTCTGTCTGTCTGTCTGTCTGTCTGTCTGTCTGTCTGTCTGTCTGTCTGTCTGTCTGTCTGTCTGTCTGTCTGTCTGTCTGTCTGTCTGTCTGTCTGTCTGTCTGTCTGTCTGTCTGTCTGTCTGTCTGTCTGTCTGTCTGTCTGTCTGTCTGTCTGTCTGTCTGTCTGTCTGTCTGTCTGTCTGTCTGTCTGTCTGTCTGTCTGTCTGTCTGTCTGTCTGTCTGTCTGTCTGTCTGTCTGTCTGTCTGTCTGTCTGTCTGTCTGTCTGTCTGTCTGTCTGTCTGTCTGTCTGTCTGTCTGTCTGTCTGTCTGTCTGTCTGTCTGTCTGTCTGTCTGTCTGTCTGTCTGTCTGTCTGTCTGTCTGTCTGTCTGTCTGTCTGTCTGTCTGTCTGTCTGTCTGTCTGTCTGTCTGTCTGTCTGTCTGTCTGTCTGTCTGTCTGTCTGTCTGTCTGTCTGTCTGTCTGTCTGTCTGTCTGTCTGTCTGTCTGTCTGTCTGTCTGTCTGTCTGTCTGTCTGTCTGTCTGTCTGTCTGTCTGTCTGTCTGTCTGTCTGTCTGTCTGTCTGTCTGTCTGTCTGTCTGTCTGTCTGTCTGTCTGTCTGTCTGTCTGTCTGTCTGTCTGTCTGTCTGTCTGTCTGTCTGTCTGTCTGTCTGTCTGTCTGTCTGTCTGTCTGTCTGTCTGTCTGTCTGTCTGTCTGTCTGTCTGTCTGTCTGTCTGTCTGTCTGTCTGTCTGTCTGTCTGTCTGTCTGTCTGTCTGTCTGTCTGTCTGTCTGTCTGTCTGTCTGTCTGTCTGTCTGTCTGTCTGTCTGTCTGTCTGTCTGTCTGTCTGTCTGTCTGTCTGTCTGTCTGTCTGTCTGTCTGTCTGTCTGTCTGTCTGTCTGTCTGTCTGTCTGTCTGTCTGTCTGTCTGTCTGTCTGTCTGTCTGTCTGTCTGTCTGTCTGTCTGTCTGTCTGTCTGTCTGTCTGTCTGTCTGTCTGGTCTGTCTGTCTGTCTGTCTGTCTGTCTGTCTGTCTGTCTGTCTGTCTGTCTGTCTGTCTGTCTGTCTGTCTGTCTGTCTGTCTGTCTGTCTGTCTGTCTGTCTGTCTGTCTGTCTGTCTGTCTGTCTGTCTGTCTGTCTGTCTGTCTGTCTGTCTGTCTGTCTGTCTGTCTGTCTGTCTGTCTGTCTGTCTGTCTGTCTGTCTGTCTGTCTGTCTGTCTGTCTGTCTGTCTGTCTGTCTGTCTGTCTGTCTGTCTGTCTGTCTGTCTGTCTGTCTGTCTGTCTGTCTGTCTGTCTGTCTGTCTGTCTGTCTGTCTGTCTGTCTGTCTGTCTGTCTGTCTGTCTGTCTGTCTGTCTGTCTGTCTGTCTGTCTGTCTGTCTGTCTGTCTGTCTGTCTGTCTGTCTGTCTGTCTGTCTGTCTGTCTGTCTGTCTGTCTGTCTGTCTGTCTGTCTGTCTGTCTGTCTGTCTGTCTGTCTGTCTGTCTGTCTGTCTGTCTGTCTGTCTGTCTGTCTGTCTGTCTGTCTGTCTGTCTGTCTGTCTGTCTGTCTGTCTGTCTGTCTGTCTGTCTGTCTGTCTGTCTGTCTGTCTGTCTGTCTGTCTGTCTGTCTGTCTGTCTGTCTGTCTGTCTGTCTGTCTGTCTGTCTGTCTGTCTGTCTGTCTGTCTGTCTGTCTGTCTGTCTGTCTGTCTGTCTGTCTGTCTGTCTGTCTGTCTGTCTGTCTGTCTGTCTGTCTGTCTGTCTGTCTGTCTGTCTGTCTGTCTGTCTGTCTGTCTGTCTGTCTGTCTGTCTGTCTGTCTGTCTGTCTGTCTGTCTGTCTGTCTGTCTGTCTGTCTGTCTGTCTGTCTGTCTGTCTGTCTGTCTGTCTGTCTGTCTGTCTGTCTGTCTGTCTGTCTGTCTGTCTGTCTGTCTGTCTGTCTGTCTGTCTGTCTGTCTGTCTGTCTGTCTGTCTGTCTGTCTGTCTGTCTGTCTGTCTGTCTGTCTGTCTGTCTGTCTGTCTGTCTGTCTGTCTGTCTGTCTGTCTGTCTGTCTGTCTGTCTGTCTGTCTGTCTGTCTGTCTGTCTGTCTGTCTGTCTGTCTGTCTGTCTGTCTGTCTGTCTGTCTGTCTGTCTGTCTGTCTGTCTGTCTGTCTGTCTGTCTGTCTGTCTGTCTGTCTGTCTGTCTGTCTGTCTGTCTGTCTGTCTGTCTGTCTGTCTGTCTGTCTGTCTGTCTGTCTGTCTGTCTGTCTGTCTGTCTGTCTGTCTGTCTGTCTGTCTGTCTGTCTGTCTGTCTGTCTGTCTGTCTGTCTGTCTGTCTGTCTGTCTGTCTGTCTGTCTGTCTGTCTGTCTGTCTGTCTGTCTGTCTGTCTGTCTGTCTGTCTGTCTGTCTGTCTGTCTGTCTGTCTGTCTGTCTGTCTGTCTGTCTGTCTGTCTGTCTGTCTGTCTGTCTGTCTGTCTGTCTGTCTGTCTGTCTGTCTGTCTGTCTGTCTGTCTGTCTGTCTGTCTGTCTGTCTGTCTGTCTGTCTGTCTGTCTGTCTGTCTGTCTGTCTGTCTGTCTGTCTGTCTGTCTGTCTGTCTGTCTGTCTGTCTGTCTGTCTGTCTGTCTGTCTGTCTGTCTGTCTGTCTGTCTGTCTGTCTGTCTGTCTGTCTGTCTGTCTGTCTGTCTGTCTGTCTGTCTGTCTGTCTGTCTGTCTGTCTGTCTGTCTGTCTGTCTGTCTGTCTGTCTGTCTGTCTGTCTGTCTGTCTGTCTGTCTGTCTGTCTGTCTGTCTGTCTGTCTGTCTGTCTGTCTGTCTGTCTGTCTGTCTGTCTGTCTGTCTGTCTGTCTGTCTGTCTGTCTGTCTGTCTGTCTGTCTGTCTGTCTGTCTGTCTGTCTGTCTGTCTGTCTGTCTGTCTGTCTGTCTGTCTGTCTGTCTGTCTGTCTGTCTGTCTGTCTGTCTGTCTGTCTGTCTGTCTGTCTGTCTGTCTGTCTGTCTGTCTGTCTGTCTGTCTGTCTGTCTGTCTGTCTGTCTGTCTGTCTGTCTGTCTGTCTGTCTGTCTGTCTGTCTGTCTGTCTGTCTGTCTGTCTGTCTGTCTGTCTGTCTGTCTGTCTGTCTGTCTGTCTGTCTGTCTGTCTGTCTGTCTGTCTGTCTGTCTGTCTGTCTGTCTGTCTGTCTGTCTGTCTGTCTGTCTGTCTGTCTGTCTGTCTGTCTGTCTGTCTGTCTGTCTGTCTGTCTGTCTGTCTGTCTGTCTGTCTGTCTGTCTGTCTGTCTGTCTGTCTGTCTGTCTGTCTGTCTGTCTGTCTGTCTGTCTGTCTGTCTGTCTGTCTGTCTGTCTGTCTGTCTGTCTGTCTGTCTGTCTGTCTGTCTGTCTGTCTGTCTGTCTGTCTGTCTGTCTGTCTGTCTGTCTGTCTGTCTGTCTGTCTGTCTGTCTGTCTGTCTGTCTGTCTGTCTGTCTGTCTGTCTGTCTGTCTGTCTGTCTGTCTGTCTGTCTGTCTGTCTGTCTGTCTGTCTGTCTGTCTGTCTGTCTGTCTGTCTGTCTGTCTGTCTGTCTGTCTGTCTGTCTGTCTGTCTGTCTGTCTGTCTGTCTGTCTGTCTGTCTGTCTGTCTGTCTGTCTGTCTGTCTGTCTGTCTGTCTGTCTGTCTGTCTGTCTGTCTGTCTGTCTGTCTGTCTGTCTGTCTGTCTGTCTGTCTGTCTGTCTGTCTGTCTGTCTGTCTGTCTGTCTGTCTGTCTGTCTGTCTGTCTGTCTGTCTGTCTGTCTGTCTGTCTGTCTGTCTGTCTGTCTGTCTGTCTGTCTGTCTGTCTGTCTGTCTGTCTGTCTGTCTGTCTGTCTGTCTGTCTGTCTGTCTGTCTGTCTGTCTGTCTGTCTGTCTGTCTGTCTGTCTGTCTGTCTGTCTGTCTGTCTGTCTGTCTGTCTGTCTGTCTGTCTGTCTGTCTGTCTGTCTGTCTGTCTGTCTGTTCTGTCTGTCTGTCTGTCTGTCTGTCTGTCTGTCTGTCTGTCTGTCTGTCTGTCTGTCTGTCTGTCTGTCTGTCTGTCTGTCTGTCTGTCTGTCTGTCTGTCTGTCTGTCTGTCTGTCTGTCTGTCTGTCTGTCTGTCTGTCTGTCTGTCTGTCTGTCTGTCTGTCTGTCTGTCTGTCTGTCTGTCTGTCTGTCTGTCTGTCTGTCTGTCTGTCTGTCTGTCTGTCTGTCTGTCTGTCTGTCTGTCTGTCTGTCTGTCTGTCTGTCTGTCTGTCTGTCTGTCTGTCTGTCTGTCTGTCTGTCTGTCTGTCTGTCTGTCTGTCTGTCTGTCTGTCTGTCTGTCTGTCTGTCTGTCTGTCTGTCTGTCTGTCTGTCTGTCTGTCTGTCTGTCTGTCTGTCTGTCTGTCTGTCTGTCTGTCTGTCTGTCTGTCTGTCTGTCTGTCTGTCTGTCTGTCTGTCTGTCTGTCTGTCTGTCTGTCTGTCTGTCTGTCTGTCTGTCTGTCTGTCTGTCTGTCTGTCTGTCTGTCTGTCTGTCTGTCTGTCTGTCTGTCTGTCTGTCTGTCTGTCTGTCTGTCTGTCTGTCTGTCTGTCTGTCTGTCTGTCTGTCTGTCTGTCTGTCTGTCTGTCTGTCTGTCTGTCTGTCTGTCTGTCTGTCTGTCTGTCTGTCTGTCTGTCTGTCTGTCTGTCTGTCTGTCTGTCTGTCTGTCTGTCTGTCTGTCTGTCTGTCTGTCTGTCTGTCTGTCTGTCTGTCTGTCTGTCTGTCTGTCTGTCTGTCTGTCTGTCTGTCTGTCTGTCTGTCTGTCTGTCTGTCTGTCTGTCTGTCTGTCTGTCTGTCTGTCTGTCTGTCTGTCTGTCTGTCTGTCTGTCTGTCTGTCTGTCTGTCTGTCTGTCTGTCTGTCTGTCTGTCTGTCTGTCTGTCTGTCTGTCTGTCTGTCTGTCTGTCTGTCTGTCTGTCTGTCTGTCTGTCTGTCTGTCTGTCTGTCTGTCTGTCTGTCTGTCTGTCTGTCTGTCTGTCTGTCTGTCTGTCTGTCTGTCTGTCTGTCTGTCTGTCTGTCTGTCTGTCTGTCTGTCTGTCTGTCTGTCTGTCTGTCTGTCTGTCTGTCTGTCTGTCTGTCTGTCTGTCTGTCTGTCTGTCTGTCTGTCTGTCTGTCTGTCTGTCTGTCTGTCTGTCTGTCTGTCTGTCTGTCTGTCTGTCTGTCTGTCTGTCTGTCTGTCTGTCTGTCTGTCTGTCTGTCTGTCTGTCTGTCTGTCTGTCTGTCTGTCTGTCTGTCTGTCTGTCTGTCTGTCTGTCTGTCTGTCTGTCTGTCTGTCTGTCTGTCTGTCTGTCTGTCTGTCTGTCTGTCTGTCTGTCTGTCTGTCTGTCTGTCTGTCTGTCTGTCTGTCTGTCTGTCTGTCTGTCTGTCTGTCTGTCTGTCTGTCTGTCTGTCTGTCTGTCTGTCTGTCTGTCTGTCTGTCTGTCTGTCTGTCTGTCTGTCTGTCTGTCTGTCTGTCTGTCTGTCTGTCTGTCTGTCTGTCTGTCTGTCTGTCTGTCTGTCTGTCTGTCTGTCTGTCTGTCTGTCTGTCTGTCTGTCTGTCTGTCTGTCTGTCTGTCTGTCTGTCTGTCTGTCTGTCTGTCTGTCTGTCTGTCTGTCTGTCTGTCTGTCTGTCTGTCTGTCTGTCTGTCTGTCTGTCTGTCTGTCTGTCTGTCTGTCTGTCTGTCTGTCTGTCTGTCTGTCTGTCTGTCTGTCTGTCTGTCTGTCTGTCTGTCTGTCTGTCTGTCTGTCTGTCTGTCTGTCTGTCTGTCTGTCTGTCTGTCTGTCTGTCTGTCTGTCTGTCTGTCTGTCTGTCTGTCTGTCTGTCTGTCTGTCTGTCTGTCTGTCTGTCTGTCTGTCTGTCTGTCTGTCTGTCTGTCTGTCTGTCTGTCTGTCTGTCTGTCTGTCTGTCTGTCTGTCTGTCTGTCTGTCTGTCTGTCTGTCTGTCTGTCTGTCTGTCTGTCTGTCTGTCTGTCTGTCTGTCTGTCTGTCTGTCTGTCTGTCTGTCTGTCTGTCTGTCTGTCTGTCTGTCTGTCTGTCTGTCTGTCTGTCTGTCTGTCTGTCTGTCTGTCTGTCTGTCTGTCTGTCTGTCTGTCTGTCTGTCTGTCTGTCTGTCTGTCTGTCTGTCTGTCTGTCTGTCTGTCTGTCTGTCTGTCTGTCTGTCTGTCTGTCTGTCTGTCTGTCTGTCTGTCTGTCTGTCTGTCTGTCTGTCTGTCTGTCTGTCTGTCTGTCTGTCTGTCTGTCTGTCTGTCTGTCTGTCTGTCTGTCTGTCTGTCTGTCTGTCTGTCTGTCTGTCTGTCTGTCTGTCTGTCTGTCTGTCTGTCTGTCTGTCTGTCTGTCTGTCTGTCTGTCTGTCTGTCTGTCTGTCTGTCTGTCTGTCTGTCTGTCTGTCTGTCTGTCTGTCTGTCTGTCTGTCTGTCTGTCTGTCTGTCTGTCTGTCTGTCTGTCTGTCTGTCTGTCTGTCTGTCTGTCTGTCTGTCTGTCTGTCTGTCTGTCTGTCTGTCTGTCTGTCTGTCTGTCTGTCTGTCTGTCTGTCTGTCTGTCTGTCTGTCTGTCTGTCTGTCTGTCTGTCTGTCTGTCTGTCTGTCTGTCTGTCTGTCTGTCTGTCTGTCTGTCTGTCTGTCTGTCTGTCTGTCTGTCTGTCTGTCTGTCTGTCTGTCTGTCTGTCTGTCTGTCTGTCTGTCTGTCTGTCTGTCTGTCTGTCTGTCTGTCTGTCTGTCTGTCTGTCTGTCTGTCTGTCTGTCTGTCTGTCTGTCTGTCTGTCTGTCTGTCTGTCTGTCTGTCTGTCTGTCTGTCTGTCTGTCTGTCTGTCTGTCTGTCTGTCTGTCTGTCTGTCTGTCTGTCTGTCTGTCTGTCTGTCTGTCTGTCTGTCTGTCTGTCTGTCTGTCTGTCTGTCTGTCTGTCTGTCTGTCTGTCTGTCTGTCTGTCTGTCTGTCTGTCTGTCTGTCTGTCTGTCTGTCTGTCTGTCTGTCTGTCTGTCTGTCTGTCTGTCTGTCTGTCTGTCTGTCTGTCTGTCTGTCTGTCTGTCTGTCTGTCTGTCTGTCTGTCTGTCTGTCTGTCTGTCTGTCTGTCTGTCTGTCTGTCTGTCTGTCTGTCTGTCTGTCTGTCTGTCTGTCTGTCTGTCTGTCTGTCTGTCTGTCTGTCTGTCTGTCTGTCTGTCTGTCTGTCTGTCTGTCTGTCTGTCTGTCTGTCTGTCTGTCTGTCTGTCTGTCTGTCTGTCTGTCTGTCTGTCTGTCTGTCTGTCTGTCTGTCTGTCTGTCTGTCTGTCTGTCTGTCTGTCTGTCTGTCTGTCTGTCTGTCTGTCTGTCTGTCTGTCTGTCTGTCTGTCTGTCTGTCTGTCTGTCTGTCTGTCTGTCTGTCTGTCTGTCTGTCTGTCTGTCTGTCTGTCTGTCTGTCTGTCTGTCTGTCTGTCTGTCTGTCTGTCTGTCTGTCTGTCTGTCTGTCTGTCTGTCTGTCTGTCTGTCTGTCTGTCTGTCTGTCTGTCTGTCTGTCTGTCTGTCTGTCTGTCTGTCTGTCTGTCTGTCTGTCTGTCTGTCTGTCTGTCTGTCTGTCTGTCTGTCTGTCTGTCTGTCTGTCTGTCTGTCTGTCTGTCTGTCTGTCTGTCTGTCTGTCTGTCTGTCTGTCTGTCTGTCTGTCTGTCTGTCTGTCTGTCTGTCTGTCTGTCTGTCTGTCTGTCTGTCTGTCTGTCTGTCTGTCTGTCTGTCTGTCTGTCTGTCTGTCTGTCTGTCTGTCTGTCTGTCTGTCTGTCTGTCTGTCTGTCTGTCTGTCTGTCTGTCTGTCTGTCTGTCTGTCTGTCTGTCTGTCTGTCTGTCTGTCTGTCTGTCTGTCTGTCTGTCTGTCTGTCTGTCTGTCTGTCTGTCTGTCTGTCTGTCTGTCTGTCTGTCTGTCTGTCTGTCTGTCTGTCTGTCTGTCTGTCTGTCTGTCTGTCTGTCTGTCTGTCTGTCTGTCTGTC
>JAXIVJ010011396.1:0-43711 GCA_036785665.1 Chirona hameri
ACAACCCTGGTGCACGTAGCCATCAAAACAAAAGGATTGTTCCATAGGCTTACGCTAAATTCAGAGCACCTATCCTTTGATCGCGAAACGCTAGTTTGTAGCTATTCTACTGGACCACCGCGCACAGCACATGATTTATCGTGGATCCTGGATTCCGATATTAGGAAGGTAATTCCTGTGATTTTTTTTTATAATGAACTTAGTTGAGCAAGGAGTAAGTTGAAAGCACTGTGCTTGCAATGTCCTATTATTTCGGGGCAGCCCGATCCCTGGCCTAACCCGGGACGTCGCCACCGATTCCATCCGGACCGGGGACAAGTGCGGGTTACCGTCCCGTGTTTGCCCTATAGAAAGTAAGCTAGTATACAAAAAACAGATTTGCGTAAGTTATGCACAGCAACCCCCATAGAGGTGACCATCCTTGACATTTGAACTCACATGTCCATTCTTGACATTTGAACTCAAATGTCATCCTTTGACATATGAGCCCGACTTTATTCTTTCAACATATTAATAAAAACTGACCTCAGGTCAAGGTCACCAAAGAACCTAAATGGGGTATATTGCATATCATCTCACGCATTGTCGCAGAAATCCAATGATGACATTTGAAGGCTCCATTCTGTCGAGGATAGGGGCAAATTAGTGCTGATGACCACAGAATGATATCAAGGTGTACCCTGCATGACCCACGGGAGTACCTAATTATTTCACCTGAATTGGCAAGATATCGCCGATGGGAACACTTTTGAGTATCAGTTTCATGCAAACATGTCCAAAATGAGGCAATATTTGAAACCTTCTGGCAACTTGAAATTGAAATTTAGTCAATTGAGGCAATAGAGGCGAACTTAAGTGCATTGCCTTATAATGGGGAACGTCCCCGAATCAGAATTGAAGTGATATGGGGTTACCGATATAAAATCCAAGATTTGGCCAATTTGCAATATAAAAATGCAATTTAGCGAATTCGTATTACCTATTTAGGTGCTACTCAGGATATTTCCCAAGCGGAACGCTACGTTATAACCTATACTCGCCCCCCCCACCCTTAGAAACATCAAATATCGTCAGGTCAGATCGATGGTAAAGTTAGCCGAGGGTCAATTCTGTACAAGCAACCAACATTTTACAGCTGGCCGTGCGCGCTCAATTACACACAATAAACAGACAATGTGCTCAAGCGCCAGGTTGTCGCCTACCCTAGTGGGGGTCCGCCCCACACTTATGGAAATTTTTAACATTAGCACTATCGGATTCTGCATGACAAAAATTGACCTTCAAAGGGCATCCGACACCCCCCCCCCCCCACCTACACACAACACCACGCCAAGAGAGAGATGATAAGTACTTGAATTTGACTTGGCTTTTACCTGGCTTGAACACGTAACAGCCGCTGCCACGTGGGACAGGCACGTAAACAGTGATTTCGTCCAGGGGGGGGGGGGCGGGCGGCGCCCTCGAAAGGGCCCCTTCCCGAGCGTTGAAAGGGCCCCCCTTTCAAGCGTTGAAAGCCCCCCCCCCCAAAAAAAAAACGGATGAAAAGGCACGTTACAAGGATGGAAAAATGCAGTATGACAGGTATGGCATAGGGAAATACCAACATTTCGGAGCTGGAGTTTAGCAAACTGCCATATCAACTTTGGAACGAGCGACTACCTAATTTGGAATCAGCCTATACCCCAACTTGGAATATTGTTTATGCCTGGAACCTCCTTAAACAACCTGGACCTGGAACTCTTAAACAAATGGAGCCGCAGAGCGGCAGGCGAACATTTTGAGTCTTATGCCCTGGATATGCATTCTCATCAATGCGTCGCATTGCGTATGGTGCGGACACTCTAAAATTGTGATATTGTGCGTTTAAATAGTGCTCGGTAAAAAAGGTGCTAAGTTGAACTATTTTGCCCAATTACATAGAAAAGTAGCAACATAACACATAAATGCGCCGGAAAACGGGCCGAGTTTTTTTTTCCTAACCCGCATATAAATTGAAATTTGCAGTAAATTGCACCGCAAAGCGTACGCGAAATTTTGAGTTTGATTCCCTGTACAACAGTATTCTTACTGTCGAAATGGCCCAAGGTCCATTTCAGATCGTCTAGGCCCCTCTGACCTTTCAACGCCCTCCGACCTGTTCAGGGACTCATCTGGGATCCGCGAAGAGAAAAAGACATGATGTGGTAGTGGGTGATATATATAATACAAAGAGGGCTACTCTACAGGAACAAATTAAAATCGGAAGCTTTCGGGTATATTGTAGCAACCCTGACGAAGGGTGTTATAATATACCCGAAAGCTCCGCTCTTTTAAAATTTTGTATTGTGGAGTAAATCCTCTTTGTATTGTTAATATTCCAAACTGTGATATCCACGTTTGCTTTGACCCTTCTGGTCTCACCAGGAACTCCTCTGACCTTCCAAGAAGCCCCTCATCGTGTGTCAAGGGGCCCATTCGGCCTGTTCAGCAGGTCCTTCCCGGCTTGGCCAGGGCTGCACTGGGCTGCTTTGCGCCCCTACCGACATTGCTCAGGGGGGTAGGGGCGGCGGATTGCGGGGCGCAGGGTACCTAATTCCCCCCCCCAGTTGAAAATCCTGGGAGGGGGTGGGGGAGGGTCATTTTTCCCCCAGATTGAGCCAGGCCAAAATCTGGGGTGGGGAAAAAATTGCCTTTATGCCCCCCAGGATTTTCGAACTGGGGGTAGTTTTGGGTACCCTGCCCCGCAATACGGGGGCCCCTGCTCCAGGGGCCCCTCTCACCTGTCCAGGGGCCCCTCCAGATCTGCTAGGAACTCATCCGACCATGTTCAGGGGTCTTCCGGACCGGCCCAGGCACCCCATTCGGTCTGGCAGGGGCCCCTCTGACTTGCCCAGGAGCCCCCCCCCCCCCCCCCCCCCCCCGATTCCTGCCCATGCGGACTCTTCTGGTCGGCCTACGCTGGCTGCTTTGTCGCCCCTGCGACATTGCTCAAGGGGCCCTCCGACCTATCCCTGGGGCCCCTCCGTGCTGGCCAGGGGTCAATTCGGCATGTTCAGGGTCCCTTCCATATCTCCGACCCCCATTGGTCCCTGTCGGTCTGGTCAGGGGGCCCCTCCGACTGCACAGAGGCCATTTTAACTTTCCAGGGGCCCGCTGGTCTCTTCCATGGGGCCCTCTAGCTTTCTAAGGGGCCCTTTCACAACCTGGCAAGGGGATTGCGCTGGCTGTTTGTCGCCTTGCGACATGCGCCGAGGGCCCTCCAACCTGCCTTGGGGCCCCTCCGTGCTGACTAGGTGCCCATTCGGCATGTTTAGGGGACCTCTCCGACCCCCACACCCCCCCTCCCCTCAACGGGCCCCCGCTCCCCCCCCCCCCCCCCCCCCCCCCCCCCCCCCCCCCCCCCCCCCCCCCCCCCCCCCCCCCCCCCCCCCCCACCACCCCCCCCCCCTTCCTCAATAACTTCTGGTCCAGGGGCCCCTCTGACCTGCACAGGGACCCTTTTAACATCCCAGGGGCCCTCTGGTCTCCCTCCCCGTCCGAGACCCTCTGAACCTGCAACAGGGGCCCTTATGACCTGGCAAGGGACTGCGTTGGCCGCTATGTCACCCTGTTGACATGCTTAGGGGCCTCTCGACCTGCAACAGGGGGCCCAGGGCCTCTCGGGACCTGCCCTCTGTGCTGTGCCTAGGGGCCCCATTCGACGTGTCAGGTGGCCCATTCGACGTTCTCAGGGGGCCCTACTGGCCCAGCTCAGGGTCCCTTTCGGTCTGGTCAGGGGCCCCTCTGACATGCACAGGTCCTCTTTTGAACGTCAAGGGCCTTCAGAAGAGGGCCCTGTGGCCCTAAAGGGCATCTGAAGTCCTCTTTCGCGCGGTCTCTGAGTCAGCCTTTTTCGCGCGCGCAGCGCGCCGAAAGAGCCCACCTCGCGCTCCGAAAAGGGGCCCTTCCTGGCCTCACAGGGGGCGCGGCCGCCCCCCCGCGCCCCCCCCCCCCCGTGGCTACGTGCCTGCACGTGGATGACCTCGAATCAATATCTGTATCTGTGAAGCCCCTTCACAAATGCCTGGCGACGCGCGTGACAAGGGGCCCTGGGTACGTCCCAAGATATGACATTTGCATATGTTCATAGAATAGAGAAAATTGTGACAAGCGTTTTGGACCCCATAACGGAATTTTTCGAACAATACTTCCTTGAAGATCTGTGACCGAGTTCGCCCATCCGTCGGATAGGCAGTTTGCTGTGACGGGGATCTACTTTCAGTGGGCGAATAATCAGCTGATTGTCGGTCCTCAATAATTCACGAAATGTACAGCTATTTCACACAGCCGGTCCTCGATTCGGTGAGGTCCTCGACATTCCGACCTCATGGCATTTCTTTCCTAAAACGATTCTGACAAATTTCAACGTCAGGGTACCTCTATTCGTCAACTCATTTTAAGTGCCTGCCATTTTGGCGGGCCCTCAGGCAATCGCAACAGGTGGTCCCCCCCCCCCCCTTAGATACACGGGTGCAGACAAGGTGCTCGTCTTACACACCGTACACACGTATAGGTGTGTGTGTGGTGTGTGTGTGTGTGTGTGTGTGTGTGTGTGGTGTGGTGTGTGTAGTGTAGTTGTCTAATGTGTTTGTGTGTTGTGTGTTGTGTGGTGTGTGGTGTGTGTTGTGTGTGTGCTGTGTGTGTGGTGTGTGTGTGTGTGTGTGTGTTGTGTGTGTGTGTGTGTGTGTGTGTGTGTATTGTGTGTGTGTGTGTGTTGTGTGTGTGTGTGTGTGTGTGTGTGTGTGTGTGTGGGTGTGGGGTGTATGTGGGTGTATGGGGGTTTTGGTGTGGTGTTTGTTGTGTGTTTGTGTGGGTGTGTGTGGTGTGTGTGTGTGTGTGTGTGGTGTGTGTGTGTGTGTGTGTGTGTTGTGATGTGTGTGTATATGTGGTGTGTGTGTGTGTGTGTGTGTGTGTGTGTGTGTGTGTGTGTGTGTGTGTGTAGTGTGTGTGTGTGGGTGTGTGTGTGTGTGTGTGTGTGTGTTGTGTGATTGGTGTGTGTGTGTGTGTGTGTGTGTGCTGTGTGGTGCGTGTGCGTGCGTGTGCGTGTGCGTTGTGCGTGTGCGTGTGCGTGTGCGTGTTGCGTGTGCGTGTGCGTGTTGCGTTGTGCGTGTGCGTGTTGCGTGTGCGTGTGCATGTGCGTTCGATGTGCGTGTGCGTTCCGTGTGCGTCAGTGAGCGTGTGCGTTGATGCGTGTGCGTGTGCGTGTGCGTGTCGCGTGTGCGTAGTGCGTGTGCGTGTGCGTGTTGCGTTGTGCGTTGCTCTGTGCCGTGTGCGTGTGGTGTGGCGTCGTTGCGTGTGCGTGTGCGGTGCGTGTGCGATGTGCGTGTGCGGTGTGCGTGTGCGATGTGCGTTGTGCGTGTGCGTGTGGTGTGCGTGTGGTGTTGCGTCGTGCGGTATGTGCGTGTCGCCGTCGTGCGTGTGCGTAGTGCGTGTGGTCCGTGCGTTGTGCGTGTGCGTGTGCGTGTGCGTGTGCGTGTGCGTGTCGTGGTGTGCGTGTGCAGTGTGCGTGTGCGTGTGCGTGTGCGTAGTGCGTGTGTGTGCGTGTGCGTGTGCGTGTGCGTGTGCGTGTGCGTGTGCCGTGTGCGTTTGTGCGTGTGCGTGTGCGTGTGCGTGTGCGGTGGTGTGCGATGTGCGTGTGCGTGGTGCGTGGTGCGTGGTCGTGTGCGTGTGCGTTGTGCGTGATGCGTGTGCGTGTGTGTGGGGTGTGGGTGTGTGGGTGTGGGTGTGGGTGTGGGTGTTGGGTGTGGGTGTTGGTGTGGGTTGGGGTGTGGGTGTGGGTGGGTGTGGGTGTGGGTGTTGTGGTGTGTGTGTGGGTGTGGGTGTGGAGTGTGGGTGTGTGTGTGTGTGTGTGTGTGGGTGTGGTTGTGGGGTGTGGGTGTGGGTGTGGGTGTGGGGTGGGTGTGGGTGTGGGTGTGGGTGTGGGTGTGGTGGGTGTGGGTGGGGTGGGTGTGGGTTGTGGGTGGGTGTGGGTGTTGGTGGGGTGTGGGTGTGGGTGTGGGTGTGGGTGGGTTGGTTGTGGGGTGTGGGGTGGGTCGTGGGTAAGTGGGTGGGGTGTGGGGTGTGGGTTGTGGCTGTGGGTGTGGGTGTTGTGTGTGGGTGTGGGGTGTGTGTGGGTGTAGTGGGTGTGTGGGTAATAATAGTCGTAATATAAGGGCTTTGAATGGAAAGTATGGCCCTACAACTCAAATAACTCGATTTTAACCTTTGACCTGACCGTGACATGACATGTAGTGGATAGTGGGGACCCAGGATTCACTCCAGGAGGGGACAATTTTCTATCAGGGGGCATAAGGTACTCCCCACCAAAAAAAAAATCACCTGATTTGGCACTATATTTTTAGAGGGGCATATTTCCAACATTTTGATCCACTAAAAAATACATAATCATTCATTTTTTCGACCAAAGGGGGCACGTTACGGTCCCTCAGGGGTGGGGGGATAATTGCCCCGTTTGACCTACCCCCGCCAATTGGGCACACCTAGGAGTACATTGTGACCTTATTTTAAGAAAGTTTGGGTATGCGTTAGATTCCTTCTCTCATTGATAGTTTTCGACAGCCGCCTGCGTGTCCTCGCTGCGGTCATTGGTACGGAAGATACGAGGGGAGGGGTAAAATGTTATCCTTCCCAAAAGCCCGCCATTCGGCTGGAGGACCCAAGCGCCGCGCGGGTTAACAACATTCCTACAAAACACTGCATAATTAAGGGATATTCGTTAAACATTCTCATGATTTATAATGCATAGCATATGCAAACATCCACATATACGCAAGCGTGGTCCTGTCAAGGTGCCATTGAACGTCACCCGAAGTTTATCTCAGTGTAGGTACAATTGTCGACAAATATGCCGTTGAATCAACGTAAGGAGGGGTGGACCAGCCACCACCAGGAACAGTTGGCAGCAGTGTTCGTCACGGGCCCCCATCCCTAGCCCGGCCCCAGGCCCAGGAACACCAAGCCACAGGCCCGGACCAGGCCCGGATCAAATTAATAATATTGGGGCCCATGCCCGGTCCGGCCCAGTTCAGATAAGCATATCATTATGTTCAAAGAAAAATTGCAATCATTTCCTAACATATTTACTTGTATACTCATAGATGTGAAACAGTTAACCAACTATGCTAACCCAAAAAAAATATCCACAGCCAACAGCAACAGTTGTTACTGTGTAGCGAACTGCTGGTTAAAATATTTGTGAGCTCTGACCTGAGCTTGTGCGACGCGCGCATTACTTCAACATAGTCAGGCCCAGGCCCATCAGAGCCAGTGATTTCCTTATGTGAGGCCCGGCCCAGCCCAGCCCGCAGGCCCAGCCCAGGTCCATTCCAGGCCCAGCCCATGGCCCATAGGGCCAGTCCAGCCCATGGCAAACTCTGGTTGGCAGCACTCGGGCGTTTGGGCGTTAAAACCTACTACTCCATGGGGTTCCCATGTTAAATCGATGATTTTCAGACGAGCTGGCTCGTAATCTATGGTACTATTTTAAATCCGACCTCTGAAACAGATAGCTACAAGCCCTAGCTACAATGTTTCTATTTACCATTTTTTCGATATTCCGGGCTTAAAAAGGTTAAATGGGCTTGGGATTAAAATTGTCGTAACGACCGCTGAACCGCTTCCAAATGCTACTACTGGTACTTAAATATACACTAATTCGACTACTACTTCGTAGTATAATTTAATATGACCGCTTCCAAATGCTTACTACATTTACTGAAATATACGCTACTTTGACTACTACTTCACATATTTGCTGGAGTTTAATTCAATAAATAAAGATAAGTATATGGAAAAACAAGTTATTGATATCAAACAATACCTTTAATTTAGAATAGACAAAGCAATTACAATAAAAAATATATCTTGTCTAATTCATTTGGGCGTTACATTCCTTAACCCCGGTTTGTTTCTATTAACACCCCTGGGGTGGACTGCCGCTCGACGGCGTTTCTGGGACAGTATACTGTGCCGCCTAGCATACTCTGGCACGGTAGGCTGTGCCGCGTCACACCTCAGACCGCCGGCCCGTGCCTGATAACCGCCGCCGCGACACGCCGCGTTATGTTTATGTAACGTATTTATTTATGAAGTGGGCTCGACCCTCTGAACGTACATATGTATGACGCGAGCCCCGACCGCCGCAACAGTGGGCGTAAAAGGGGATTTAGACTCGGCGAAACCTATTAACCCTTATAACTTTTTACCTTACAACATGCATCAACCAGTGAACCATCATTAGAAAGCAATTAATCAAGGAATACATTACGTTAAATAGCGACATGTTGCAGGGCTTTTGTAACGCGGGGAATGCTTGCAAGTTGCAATACAGAACATTAGGGTTACAATTTGGATCTCCTCGGATCTCCGGAATTACTGGACCCGATTTTACCAATTCCAACGGCATTCGATGTCCCTGAAAATGTGTGGGGGGAAACCTAATATTGTACACATCAGGGTCACCGATGACGTCACAGGTTACGTCAAAGACACAATGTTTGACCGTGTCATAAAGGTCTCGGTGGGTGGAATTGTCGCGTAAAATTGCGATAACGCATAATCAGTCAATAAATCGGTACGATTCGTGTGTCTGACACTTCTAAGTACCATTCTAAGCTTTTTATGACCTTGGTCAGGTCAAGGTCATCCGAGTGTCACTAGGTCAAACTTGCCGATTACGGTCATTAGGCGTTGTAAAACACTTTATGGTTCGTTTTTCGTCTTGAACCCGAAAAATGACCCTATAACATTGTTTATTCCAATAGAAATAGAAGTAAAAAGCAAAAACGTAAATGCATATTTATGCATGGTAATGCATAGAGGTGGTCGATTTTTGTCTTTTGAAAGGTCATAAGTAAAGTATTTTGACGATATTGACTTCAAATTTGGTACACATATTCACTGGACCACGTCTCGTTCACATATATTCCAGTGTTGGATAACTGATTTGTTTGAAAATATTGCAAAACACTATATTTTTGGGTCTTTGGATTTCTCAAACTTTTGAATTTCAATCAAATCGAAAATCCAAGATTTGCAGTTTGATAGCCAAGTCATTTTCAGTCATCTGGTATAATGATAATTGAATTAGTCTTTAAAAAAATTTACTTTTGACAGAGTATTTTGCAAACCCTTATTTTTCAACAAAAACCGCAGAACATGACGTCACTCTGACGCATTCCCGGTTGACCTATCATAAGCTAATCTTTTTCCTTCAATAAACATGTGTAAAATTAATGTGAGAGAGGGTATTGAAGTTTGGTGACAGATACCGGTGTTGGTTTAGGAGATATCGCAAAATGACGGGGGGGGAGGGGATAGCCCCCCTCCCCAATTAACTCGCGGGGTAATATGATTTTGCAACACTAATAATTTTAATAAGCGTGCAATAATGAGGTTTTTGAGGTATCCAGAAAACGTTTTCGGCAGCGTTCGAAACGTTTCGCTTGTTTGCTGAATGGCCTTTGCTGACTTGTTTAATGTTTGCTATGTTTATATTTGTTTGCCATGTTTAGAGATCGTACATTTTCACACAAATTGTGCAAATTTGTCATCATAAATGTATTTCTGCTTTGAATTAGGGTTAGGCTTTTCACATCAGGGAAAATATGGTACAGATGTGGTCAGAACTTGAAAGATAAGTATCTGTTGTAGAACTTGGGCACGACTCTAATGGCTATCCCCAATAGATATCCCAACATTTTGGCTCTTGGTGTATCCTCTGGGTGTATAAGACAAATACATGAATTAGTACATATCTGCTACAAGCACAACTTACTAAATGCGCAATGCATTGTACCATATTGTATAATTTGGTCTCCCGACGGCCAATTGTCTCAGATAAACGCATTAATATTATTCGAAACGTTCAAAAATGAAACCTAGGTATATTTGACAACTCGATTCCGGTAAGCTTGGACAAAAGTCATTTTTTGCCATGTCCTTAGATAATTGTGTTTCGGCAGACGTACATTTCACCCTATTTATTATTTACGCATGTATACTTTATTGAACTATTCCAGGTAGAGGTAGAAGGACCTTGTTCATGAACCTTACATTTATTAATTCTTCACACATTTTCACAGCACTATGACGAGTTACAGCTAGTCACTATCACTGCTGCTGTGGACGCTCCTGCTGTGATTGCTGTGCCAGGTATGTCCACCAACCAATGAGGACGCTCGGAGTCCGCTGTAGGTTTGGTGTGTGTGTTTTATATCATCGTTGAAAATAAAAACCTTCAAACGCGAGCTTAGATCATATACCATGCGCTGGGTTCCTACGCCCCGGTGCGGCTCAAGTAAATAGGGAAACTTCTTGCAAAATGTTGCATAGAGGGCTAAGGCGCAAGTTTTGCGCAACTTTTTCAAGCTTGGACCCGTTATATAAGATCCCAGTGCACATCCTGCTGCTAGTTTTGATTCGCTCACTGATGATACTTATTATATCGCACTTTCGAATTTAATTATATAATTTTAGGCATCAACAGAGATAAAACGATATATTTAATATTTATTTGGCTTATTGATTTGCTCAATCTGCTAGATCTAACTATCATATGCACGACAACATATCATTACATGACACTATAACACACTAGGTGGCGGACAATGCAAGCATATTGCCTCATCATTACATTTGCCAGAACGTTTAAATCGCCCGTGAACGATGAGTTTTAAAGGTGATGTGAACTCTTGTGTTTAAAGTCCCATTCCTCTACGAAAAAAAACATCAAGTGATAAAATCAATGTGATCTTGGTGATCAATGGACATTTTTCAGTCGATTGATATACATTTTGTTATCACAATCGGTAATTTATTTTTGGAGTCCGCAAGGCTAGACCGGCCCGAAACGCCCACTGTGCGCCGGGAGGGTCGCCGGGGCCGGTGGAGAGGGAGGGAGCGGGCGAGCGAGGAGTCAGTGCAGGGCCGTATAATAAGTCAGTGTGTGTGAGGCGGTCCCAGGAATACAGGCAGCACTGCAGTACATAGTTTTCACGGAGCGTTTCCAAAGGACGCAACACACTATTTTGGCTTTAGCTACTACCAGGGTGGAGAAATAAAGAGAGAGAGAGGAGAGAGAGAGAGAGAGAGAGAGAGAGAGAGAGAGAGAGAGAGAGAGAGAGAGAGAGCGAGAGCGAGAGCGAGAGAGAGCGAGAGCTGAGAGCGAGAGCGAGAGCGAGGGCGAGGGCGAGGGCGAGAGAGAGAGAGAGAGAGAGAGAGAGAGAGAGAGCGAGAGAGCGAGAGAGCGAGAGAGCGAGAGAGCGAGAGAGCGAGAGAGCGAGAGAGCGAGAGAGCGAGAGCGAGAGAGCGAGAGAGCGAGAAGAGAGCGATGAGAGCGAGAGACGCATGGAGAGCGAGAGAGCGAGAGAGCGAGAGAGCGAGAGAGCGAGAGAGCGAGAGGAGCGAGAGAGCGTGAGAGCGAGAGAGCGAGAAGAGCGACGAGAGAGCGAGAGAGCGAGAGAGCGAGATGAGCGAGTGAGAGCGAGAGGAGAGCGAGAGAGCGAGAGAGCGAGAGAGCGAGGTGAGCGAGAGAGCGAGAGAGCGAGAGGAGCGAGAGAGCGAGAGAGCGAGAGAGCGATGAGAGCGAGAGAGCGAGAGAGCGAGAGAGCGAGAGAGCGAGGAGAGCGAGAGAGCGAGAGAGCGACGGAGAGCGATGAGAGCGAGAAGAGCGAGAGAAGCGAAGAGAGCGAGAGAGCGAGAAGAGCGAAGAGAGCGAGAGAGCGAGAGAGCGAGAGAGCGAGGAGAGCGAGAGAGCGAGAGAGCGAGAAGAGCGAGAGAGCGAGAGAGCGAGAGAGCGAGAGAGCGAGAGAGCGAGAGAGCGAGAGAGCGAAGAGAGCGAGAGAGCGAGAGAGCGAAGAGAGCGAGAGAGCGAGAGAGCGAGAGAGCGGTGAGAGCGGGAGAGCGGAGACGAGGGTGAGAGCGCGAGAGAGCGGGAGAGCGGGAGAGCGGGAGAGCGGGAGAGCGGGGAGAGCGGGAGAGCGGGAGAGCGGGAGAGCGGGATGAGGCGGGAGAGCGGGAGAGCGGACGAGAGCGGGAGAGCGGAGCGAGAGCGCTGAGCGCGGGAGACGCGCGGGAGCGCGGGACCGAGCGCGGGAGCGCGGGAGGCGCGCGCGAGCGCGGGAGGCGGGGAGAGCGGAGAGCGGGAGAGCGGGAGAGCGGGGAGAGCGGAGTGCGGGAGAGCGTAGCGAGAGGCGGGGCGGGAGAGCGGGAGAGCGGAGAGCGGGAGAGCGGCAGACGAGCGGAGAAGAGCGGGAGAGAGGGGGAGAGCGGGGAGAGCGGGGAGAGGGGAGAGCGGGAGAGCGGAGAGCGGAAGGCGAGAGAGCGAGGAGAGCGAGAGAGCGAGAGAGCGGTAGAGAGCGAGAGGAGCGAGCGTGAGCGAGAGAGCGAGAGAGCGAGAGAGAGCGAGAGAGCGAGAGAGCGAGAGAGCGAGAGAGCGAGAGAGCGAGAGAGCGAGAGAGCGAGAGGAGCGAGAGAGCGAGAGAGCGAGAGTGAGGAGAGCGAGAGAGCGAGAGAGCGAGAGAGCGAGGAGAGCGAGAGAGCGTGAGAGCGAGAGAGCGAGAGAGCGAGAGAGCGAGAGAGCGAGAGAGCGGGAGAGCGGGAGAGCGGGAGAGCGGGAGAGCGGGAGAGCGGTGAGAGCGGGAGAGCGGGGAGAGCGGAGAGCGGTGAGAGCGGGGAGAGCGGGAGAGCGGGAGAGCGGTGAGAGCGGGAAGAGCGGGGAGAGCGGGAGCGCGGGTGCGCGCGGGAGCGCGGGAGCGCGGGAGCGCGGAGCGCGGGAGCGCGGAGCGCGGGAGCGCGTGGAGGCGCGGTGAGCGCGGGAGCGCGGGAGAGCGGGAGAGCGGGAGAGCGGGAGAGCGGGAGAGCGGGAGAGCGGGAGGAGCGGGAGAGCGGGAGAGCGGAAGAGCGGGAGTGCGGGAGAGCGGGGAGAGAGGAGAGAGAGAGAGGAGAGAGAGAGAGAGGAGAGAGAGAAGAGAGAGAGAGAGATTGACCGCCCCTATCGGCGGCATCTCGAACTAAGAGGGCGGGGCCAGTTCGTGGCTCCGCGAGTAATTCTCAGAGTTATCTGTTAAAGGAATCAGCTCACCCTAGCCTTCAATAACGACGTGATCATGGTGCCCTAAAATGGCTGGCGCATCGCGAGATGAGCAAGATGGACTCGGCGTTCCGCGTTTCGGACTCGGCGACCAGGCGATTGCAATAAGACGACACGCGCAAAGCGGCCGCAATTTAGCCAAGTAGCTCTGAGCCGCGCGACCTCGGAGTTTTATTAGGCAGTGGGGTGGCTTGGTTGGGAGGAGGTGATTAGGGGGGCCAGGAAGGGTCGAGAGCGGGTGAGCTGAGCGAAGTTAAGTCCATCGATGAGGGCTTGCGAGGTATGGCCGGTTGGTCAGATCTTATGCTGTTTGTGCCGCAATATGCCACACTTGTCTTCCCGACCCCTCGGACAAAATTTGTAGGTCTTATGTCCATCATGTAATTCCCCGGGTCGTACCGAGTGACCGGGGGAGTGATGTCGCGGAAGGGCACCATGACGTGCGGAAGGGTTAGGATCAGTGGCGACGCGGCGAGGAGTAAAGGCGCCGCGTGACTGAAACAAGTCCATCGCGCTGGCCAGGTGATTGCAATAAGTCGGCAGGCGAATGCAGCCGCAGCTTAGCCAAGTAGCTCTGAGCCGGGCGACTGCGGAATTTTAGTAGGCTGTGTAAACGGTTGAGAAGTGATTAGGTGGCGGCAGTAAGAGCGGGATATTCCGATATAAAAAGGGAAAGGGAATTATATTTATAGAAACGTTAAGATCGGGAGGTAAGAGGGGGATAAAATAGTATTTATGGGGATGTAAAGAATAAGATAGAAACTAAAGGGAAGTTTAGATGTTAGGCGGATTACGGAGCCGACGTGGGGAAGGGACCCCGTAACGATCATCTGTAAATAGTTACTCCGGTAGTCTACGTCGTGGGAGACCTTATCTTAATGTCCACCACAAATACCGAACTCTAAAGACCATCATGCCATACCTTATATCCGAGCAGCGAGAGACCTATATGTTGACTAACGACTGGCCAGCCTCATCACAAATTAATTATGTGCGAGGTCGATGAAGCGCATTGCAATGTTAGAAATTCACAGATGTTCGCGGGATTCCAAGAAAGTTGTATAGTTCGGAAGCGACAAGAAATAGCGGATCGCCAATACCACATATCGATCGCCGGTTCAAGAAACCTCCGCATGCAAAATTTGTAAAATGTTGCAGATTGCTGCAGAATGTTGCAAGACGCTGTAATTGTTGCAGATAAAGGTCGTAGAGCCCTTAATTCCACCACCATTGAGATCAGCGGCCAAAATCAGTCCGAAGGAAACTATGAAGGAAAAATGAACATTTTGATGTTTTTAATGTTTTTGTTATGCAATGTTGCAAAGCCCGACTGCACGCAACAATTCCATCTAGTACTGCACGCAACAATTCCATCTTAGTTAGTATTCCATCTTAGGAAGTATACGAGCATTGTGATTCCATCTCGCGAATGCTTTTCGAGTATGATATAATGGGTAAGATGGTAGCATGAATTCTGTTCTGGCTAACAAGTCCGTAGATACTAGGTTTTCAAACGTTCAGATTAGGAATAGGAGGCCGGAAGCATGACGAATTAGCGATCGGAGTGCTCTATTTAAATGGTGTTCAATGGACTTTGTTTGTAAATTTATTGTTTGCCTGAAATAAGGCTGATAGTTTATGTAGCCTTTTGTGCTCCCTGGTATTGCAATATACTAAATACTAAATATCCAACATCCGTGCTTAAATAATAGTTTGATACGGAGGAACATCGAGGGGAGTCGTGCCATCAAAGGGCATCGGGGTCATCGTCGCCGGGGGGGGGGGGGCTAGGGGTCCATGGCTCTTCGAGGAGGTTAACCTGAGGTCGGCCTGAGGGCTCCTTGGTTGACCTGACGAGCCCTCGGTCAACCTGAGCAGCCTCGTTGGGCTGGGAGGGGAGCTCGGTCGACCTGAGGGGGCACTCCGCGACTATTGAGGGAGTCTTTCGTCCACCCGATGGGGTTCCCAGCCGGCCGAAGGAGACATTGTTTGGCCTGAGGGGTTTCCCTGCCGGCCTGAGGGGGCATCTGTCGCCTGAGCCTCGATCGACTATAAGGGGGGCTGGGTCGGCTTGAGGGGTCCTTGGTCAGCCTGAGGGGGCCCGGTCCGGCCTGAGGAGCTCTTCTTCGGCCTGAGGGACCCTTTGTCGCCTGAGAGGGCCTCTGTCGGCCTGTAGGGGTCACTCGGTAGGCCTGGATGGGGAGCTCGGTTTGCCTGAGGGGCCTGATGTTAACTTTAGGGGCCCTCGATCGGCTTGAGGGAACCTCAGCCGTCCTTGAGAGAGACCCTTGGTCGGCCTGAGGAGCTTTTGTTCGGCTGGAAGTCTCTTTGTCGGCCTGAGGGGACCCCTTGTCGGCTTGAGGGGGGCCTCAGTCGGCCTGAGTGGCCCTCGGTATGCTGATGGGACCTCGGTCGGCGTGAGGGGGGCCCTGAGTGGGTCCTGAGGGGACCTTCGGTTGGACTGAGTGGCTCTCGCTTGGCCTGAGTGGCCATCGGTATGCCTGAGGGTACCTCGGTCGGCGTGAGGGGCCCTGAGTGGGCCTGAGGGGCCCTCGCTTGGCTTGAGAGGCCCTCGGCCAGCTTGAGGGGGCCCTCAATTGGCCTGAGTGACTCTCGTTTGGTCAGAGGGGACCTCAGGCCAGCTTGAATGGACCTTTGTTTTCGGTCTGAGGGGTCCTTGTAAGCATTAGGGCCTCTCAGGCGGCCTGAAGGGGCCATCGGTCTGCCTGAGGGGGTCTTCTGACGGCCTTAGGGGCTCTCGATCGCTTGAAGGGGCCCTCGCTCGGCTTAGTCGACTTGAGAAGCCCTTTTTCGGCCTAAGGTGCCTTCGGTCCGTTTGAGGTGCTTGTACGGCCTGATGAGTCTTTGGTCAGCTGAGGAGGCCTTCGGTTGGCCTGAGGGGCCCTCGGTAGGACCTATCGGGGTCCCTAGTGTGCCTGTGGGGCTCTTCTGTTGGGCCTTTGGCGGCTCTCGGTCGACCTGCGGGGCCCTTGGTCGGCTTGAGGGGCCCTTGGTCGGCAGCTGAAGGGGAACTCCAGTCGGACCCTGAAGGGGTCGTAGGTCGACTCCAGTGGCTCTTGCCAAGCCTGTGTGGGCCCCCAGGCTGGTCATAGAAGGCAATTGTCTAGGCCGGAAGAACCCGGGTGTCTGAGAGGGACACAGTTGGTGTTTGAACAGTACTTGCAGGCCTTGGAGCCTTAGGCTCCTTGTCGTTCTGAAATGAACTTTGTCATGCCTGAGAGGCCCTATGCCTGTCTGAGAGGTATGTTTACCAGTTTGAAAGGACACTTAATCGTCCAAGGGGTGTGGGGGGCGCTTTTCCGGCCTAAGAGAGCCCTAAAGTTCCTAAGAGGACCCTCCGCTTCTTGAGAGGATCGTCGTCGACCAGAAATTACCACCGTCTGATCTGAGAGGGCCTTACGCTTGTCTAAGAGGGCCAGTTGTCAGACCTAAGAGGGCCCTGTGCAAGTCTGAGAAAACTCTCGGTTCATTTTGGTGAGGCCCTTAACACCGCGCACTGCAGGGGAGTTGATTTCCCCCCCCCCCCCCCCCCACCCCCCCCCCCTCAGGTTTTCGCAGATAGCGAAAAAAAACGGCGGCGCGCAGCGCCGCGCGGTTTTTTGGCACACCTGTTAGGACATCAATTGCGCACACTCTGCAAATAAAATATCCTCGGGTCATCTCAGGTCAGGTCACCAGACCAGGTCAAATGACCCCACCTCCAAAAATGTTTGCAGTTGTGCCAAAGCCAGAGTTTCTCACCGATAAGTTTTAAACTTACAGGATGTCATGAGGGCATAAATAATTACAATCCGTTTTGATCTCGAAATTTGTATATCGGTGACCTAAGAGCAGGTCAATTTCGTAACCTCCCCATAATAAGTCAATGGGGAAATATACAAATGCTTCCTATTTCAAGGATATGCATGATGTTAGTCCAATTACTTCTGGATCATGTTATTATAGGATACTCTTGATGATCCAAGTGTAAGTTTTGTTTAGTGACCCCTATGGGGTCCATTTTGAGGTCATGCGAGGTTACCATCACTTTTTTGTCAATAACTCCCGACATAATGGAAGATAGAGAAATACAACAGACCGCAATGTGTTTCTATCGTCGAGTCACGTCTTCCCATATGCAACATGTCCTACTTGGGTCTCCACTTGACCTTGACCTGAGGTCATTTTTTAAGTTGACTTAACAAGGTCACCATGTATATCATTTGAAGCGCCTGGACGAGGTAAACACATTGCCGTAAACAGTTTTTGTTATCTTTATTAAGTAAAAAAGTGAATAGCGAAAAACGATTTGCAAAAAACAACATTTGTTTCTTTTTTGACCTCTGGAGCCCTCAAATATTGACCTGAGATCAAATTTGAAGGGCACCTCTGTCGATTGAAAATTTCACTGGATAACGTTTGATTGTTTCCGTTTGTTTCTAACTCCGAGATATATGGGAATTTCTGGAGCGAAGTCCAAAACAGGAAAACTGGAAAAGTTGACCTTTGATGAACTCTGGTGACCTCAATTTTGACCTGACCTAAAAAAATACCGAAATACTTTCGATAGAACTTGTATCAAGCTATCAAATGCTGATTTTCCTGCTTGTCGCTACGTAGCGCAGTTTTCGAGATCTCACGGGGGGGGGGGCGGAAATCAACTCACTCCCCTGTAGTTCGTGTTCGGCGCAAACCCCCTGCAGTGCGCGGGTTAAACGAGGCTGAGAGAGCCATTGGTCGGTCGGAAGCAGTCTTGCAGACTCCGGCTGGCATGTTAAAATTATGTATGCTGAACGTGTTTTTTAGATGCATTTTTAATTGGCCACCGATGGCGAGAATTCAACATTTAACGGCTTCGAAATTGTGTTTGCTGTCCTTAAAAAAGAATGATATGACCAGTCAGTGCTTACCTATTAATTTAAGTTAATTAGTAATTTGTCAATAGTGTGGGCTGAAAGAAGGAAATTGGAAACAATGTTTTGGGTATTTTTTCCTGTATGAAACGGACAAATGGTTCCATAATTATTGTAATAATTATAATAGGTTTATAATCAATATATTATATATATAATTTATACACTAATATATGCATAATAATATATATAATATATAATATATATATATATATATATATAATATATATATATATATATATATCATATATATATGTATATATATAATATATATATAGATAGATAGATAGATAGATAGATAGATAGATAGATAGATGGATGGATGGATGGAATGGACGGACGGGAACGGACGGACGGACGGACGGACGGGACGGACGGCGGACGGACGGACGGACGGACGGACGGACGGACGGGACGGACGGACGGGACGGACGGACGGACGGACCGGACGGACGGACGGACGGACGGACGGACCGGACGGACGGACGGACGGACGGACGGACGGACGGAAGGACGGGAACGACGGACGGACGACGGACGGGACGGACGGACGGACGGGACGGACGGACGGACGGACGACGGACGGACGGACGGACGGACGGACGGACGGACGGACGGACGGACGGACGGACGGACGGACGGACGGACGACGGACGGACGGACGGACGGACGGACGGACGGACGACGGACGGACGGACGGACGTATGTGTGTGTGTGTGTGTGTGTGTGTGTGTGTGTGTGTGTGTGTGTGTGTGTATGTAGGTATGTATGTATGTATATATATATATATATATATATATATATATATATATATATATATATTATATATATATATATATAATATTTATATATATATAATATATATATATATATATATATATTATATATTATATTATATATATAATAATATAAATATATATATATATATATATTTATATATATAATATATATATATATATATATATGTTATATATATATATATATATAGTATTGGGCATTTAGTTTCAACTTGATCATTCGGCCGTTGCCCCCCCCCCCCCCCCCCCCAACCGATTTCATAAAGTTCCACCACTGGGCCTAATGGTTCCCTGCCGGCCTGAGGGGGCCTCAGTCGGCCCTGTCGGCGTCAGGGATCCTCTGTCGGCCTGGATGGGAACTTGGTCGGCCTGAGGGGCCCTCGGTCGACTTTAGTTGCCCCTCGATCGGCTTGAGGGAACCTCGGCGACTTGGGCAGCCTCAGGAGCTTTTGCTGGTCCTGAGGGTCTCTTTGTCGGTCTGAGGGGCCCTTTGTCGGCATGAGGGGGCCTCAGTCGGCCTGGAGGGTAACTCGGTCGGTCTGAGGGGGCCCTCGGTAGACTTGAGGGGGCTCTCGTTCGGCTTGAGTGAACCTCGGTCGGCCTTCAGGGGCCCTTAGTCGGAATGAAGGGTCCTTGTTTGGCCTCAGGCCAATCGGTCGGCTTGAAAGGGACTTTGGGACTGAGAGCCCGTCTGTCGGCCTGAGTGGTCTTCGGTATGCTGAGAGAACCTCGGTCGGCGTGAAGGGGCCCTGAGTGGGCCCTGAGGGACCCTCGGTTAGCTAAGTGGCTCTCGTTTGGCCTGAGGGGACCTCGGTCAGCTTGAGGGGGACTCGATGGGCCCCCTCAGACCGACGAGTTACCTTCCAGGCCGACTGAGGCCCCTCATGCCGACAAAGGGCCCCTCAGACCGACTAAGAGACCTTGGGTCGGCCTGAGTGGCTCTCGTTCCGGCCTGAGGGGACCTCGGCCAGCTTGAAGGGGCTTTTTCGGTCTGAGGGGCCCTTGGTCGGCCTGAGGGGCTCTCGGGCGGCCTGAAGGAGCCCTCGGTTTACCTGAGGTGGTCTCCTGACTGGCCTTAGGGGGCTCTCAGTCGGTATGAAGGGCCCTCGGTCTGCTTGAGGAGCCCTTGGTCGACTTGAGGAGGCCCTTCTTCGGCCTGAGGTGCCTGAGGTCAGTTTTGAGAAGGTCCTTTTTCGGCCTGTGGGCCTTCGGTCGGCTTGAAGAGAGGCTCTCGGTCAGCTTGAGGAGGCCCTGGGTCGGCCTGAGGGCCCTTAGTCGGCAGGTGGGGTCCCTAGTGTGCCTGTGGGGCTCTTTTGCCGGCCTTAGGGGGCTCTCGGCCGACTTGAGGGGGCGATCGCGTCGGCACGAGTGGCTCTTGCCAGACCTGAACGGGCCCCAGTCTGGTCTAAGAGGCCATTGTCTAGGCCCGGAAAGAGCCCGGCGGTTTGAGAGGGCCTCAGTTGGTTTGAGATGGGTATTGTTTTCAGGCTTGGAGCCTTAGGTTCCTTGTCGTTCTGAAAGGACCTTTGTCAGGCTAAGAGAGTCCTATGCCTGTCTGAGAGGTCCATTTGCCAGGCAGAAAGCGTTCCTCAATCGTCCCAGGGGGTGGGCGCTTTTTCCGGCCTAAGAGAGCCTTAATTAAGTCCCTAAGAGAGGACCCTCCGCTTCTTTGAGAGGATCGTCGGTCGACCAGAAATTACCACCGTCTGATCTGAGAGGGCCTTACGCTTGTCTAAGAGAGCCATTGCCATACCTAAGAGGGCCCTGTGCCAGTCTGAGAGCTCTCGGTCATTCTGGAGAGCCCTTTATCCGAGCTGAGAGAGCCATTGGTCGGTCGGATGCAGTCTTGCAGACTCGGAGTCGGAATTTTAGTTTATTGGAGTCGGCAATTTTTTCCGGAGTCTGGAGTCAGTTAAATGTTGCCGACTCCGGCTGTCATGTGAGGATTATGCTATGGACGTGTTTTTTTAGATGCATTTTAATTGCCTCGGATGGCGATAATTTAACATTTTATAGGATTATAAATTTTGTTGCTGTCCTTTAAAAAACGAAAGAAGATATGACCGAAAGATCAATTTCACTTAACTAGTAATTTGTCAATTTTATGTGCTGAAAGATAGAAATTTGGGGATTTTTCTCCCCATTTTTACTGTATGAAAGGGGCAAAACAGCTCCATAATTGTGATAATAAGAATAATTAAATAGTAAGTAAATTATATAATAATTATGTTTTATAACGTATATATATATATTATATATGTAGCATTGGACATTTAGTTTCAATTTGAGCATTCGGCCGTTGCCCCTCCCCCCCCCCCCCAACCGATTTAATAAAGTTCCACCACTGGTGAGATGTTTCATTTTGGACTCAAAAACTATTTGATTAATAAAATAGCCGGTGCAATTAGTAACTCATCAAATTATCGTATTAATCAGTGCAAATTCAACCCATGCAATAGGTATGCCTTACAATGCAAAATGGTATCCCTTGGAATGGAAAACGAGGCACCAACACTAAAAATAGTTGTTACCTGGTTGTTACCGTTGATCGCTGATTACTGTACAACCCATCTCACATATTACGTACGGTTAAACGTTAATAATCGAAATAATTTGAGCGTTTTTTAAAAACTTTCGAATGATGCTCATACCACGTAAACGTGGCATATTGCTTTCGAAACGAAATACACGAAACTCGGGCCGTCGTCCTACCAAGCATCGAGCTGATATCGGCTCAACGTCGGCATGTTTTCGAGAGACCCATTCATCATCGGTCGTGTCGCCTAGCACATAGCCATAAATTGATTCGTCAGATATGCAGTGAAATCGGGTATTCAATCGAAATATGGCTGTGTGGGGCCAAAGGCCACCGAAGAGGAGACAACAGCTAAACACTTTACGAAGGAGAGAAACATTGCTTCGCCGATATTTCACAGGTTCCGTCGTGTGATGAGATGAAGGCAGGCACGTAGCCAAGGGCAGGGCGGCGGGCCTTTCAACAGTAAGAATACAGTTGTACAAGGAATAAAACTCAAAATTTTCGCGCCGCTCCGCGGCGCAATTTAACTACAAATTCAATTATATGCGGGTTAGGTAAAAATCGGTCAGTTTCTCGGCGCATTTATGTGTTATGTTGCTACTTTCCTATATTATTGGGCAAAATAGTTCACTTTATCACTTTTTCCCCGCACTTTTAAACGCACAATATAGCAATTTTAGAGGTCCGCACCATACGCAATGCGACGCATTGATGAGAAAGCAACCCAGGGCATAATACTCAAAAATTTCGTGCCGCTCCGCGGCGCAATTTGTTTAAGAGTTCCAGGTCTTCAGCTTAAAAAATATTCCAAGTTGGTATAGCTGATTCCAAATTCGTGTCGCTGGTTCCAAAGTTGATGTGGCAGTTTTCTAACTCCAGCTCCTAAACGTTGGTATGGCCCATGCCATACCTGCCATACTGCATTTTCCAGCCTTGTAACGTGCCTTTTCATGTTTTTTTTTTTTTTTTTGGGGGGGGGGGGGGTTTCAACGCTTGGGAAGGGGCCCTTTCAACGCTCGGGAAGGGGCCCTTTCGAGGCGCCGCCCCCCCCCCCCTGGACGAAATCCTGGCTACGTGCCTGGATGAAGGTGGTTCTGGGTAGCCTAGAATCAACGAATTCGTCAAAAGCTTGGTTTTCCACGGATCACCGTAGCTGAAACCATGGTAAATGTCAGATGTCTGATATACCTAAGGCCAGAAACCAGAGAGAATCCAGAACGGCAAAAAAACTTTTTGGCGGCGGAATCCACCCCCAAAGTCTCAAACAATAAAACAAACTCATGTGATTTCGCTTCTTTATGGATGAATGGGTGATTTAATAAACTTTCTTTCATAAAGGCTTTTTAATTAGGAAATTCGTCTTTTTTCCTGATTTCAGGCGGTTTGGGAGCTTTAACCTTTTGGCCCCCTTGGACTCGCCATTGGCCAGGGAAACATCGAGGGAGCCGAAAGCATCTTTCGGGGACCAAACTCAACACATGGGGGCAGAGGGCCACCCCAAACGTATATAAATCGGCACCTGTGCTCCACGCCAATTTCGAACCGATGCGACGAGGGGCGGGTATCCGTCAATATCTCAAAGCTACGCTAGGTAGCTGTAAACGGCATTTTATTGATTGTAAATTAAAAGCATGCTTCAGTGACGCTTTGATCTACTTTACAGACCGTACAATCGTATGTTACCTACGAATTTTGCTCCCACTAGGGAATTTTGCCCCTCAATTGACCCCCCCCCCCCGTTAGCATGTTATCCGAGGTCATGCCGTAAAGTAAAAAAAGGCGTCGGGTGACTGAATTTTTTTTTAAAGGCTAGTCATGCATCATTTATAGTATTATAGTGCCCGCTCGTGTCGAATTACCTCAGTTTCACTGGAAGGGGGGGGGGGCAATTGTCCCCCCCCCCACCCCAGTTAACATGTTATCCGAGGCCCTGCACGTGTGTAAGACTAGCAGCAGTTTGATATTCAGATATTCGGAAAAATCGACGACCCCTTCGATTTCGGTGAAATTTTGACTTCCCACACGTTCTCAGTCAATGGATCAGCTCAAAGATTGCGTTGCCGAGCTAGGATGAAACAGCCAAACCGATAGCGCTCTGATCTGTATTTACAAAACATGGGTTCGTGACCTCTGACACCGCTCGTTACAGGCACGGACTAGACTCTGACCAAGGCGTTGTATCTACTTCAGAGGCACGCACGGCTTCTTCGCTGCCTGCACACATCAACAGTACACAGTAGCAGAGGCACGGAGTAAGAAACGGACACACTTCCTCAGACACGACACAACTGTTCTCGGTCTGAACCTCTCTGGAGCATTGCAATCAACCACTCCACAGCCAGAACAAAGGAAGACAGCTAAGTACTTACACAATTACACATCAAACTTAAATAGCCCACTTCGCCGACATGGAAACTGCAATCAAACGCATATCCGCTCTTAACAAACTTACATCTCACATCTTTGGCCAGTATGATCGAAATTGACGTACAAGGCACATAAGAACATAACAGTACATGCCATCAATCCGCGTATGAGCCTAGCTGCACTTTGTAATCGTATTCCGCGTCCAGCGCCGCCGCTAGCGCCGCCTGGTGACGGCACACTAGCACCGCTTAGCGACTCTGTCACGCCAGCCGAGTCACGGTTTCTCCATGTTGTTGAAGAACCACTCTGTGAACTTCCGCAGCTGGTGGGCGGCCTGTTTGCTTTCCTCCTGCAGTCGGCGGTTGTCCGAGCTCAGCTGGAACACCTGACGGATAAACGGACAGACAAATGACGTCACGAACGGAGGTGTGACGTCAGACAGCGGTGAGACGATACAATTGAACACACTGACAGCACTGCGCAGTGTGCAAGCATGACAGCTTTTCATAAGGCAGACTCGATAGCAATCGGCTGTTTGTAACTTCCAACCCTATAATTCAAAGAGTGAACCGTCAGCGAAATACCTCACCGTTTTTCTGCACGTTCTCACTAAAATACTACGTCGTGTTCCTACGCACGTTCTCACTAAAATGCTACGCAGCCATCTCATCAGTCCTCACCTGCGATTCGAGCAGTTCCCGTTTGGTCTGTTCGGTGACCAGCTCCCGCTCGAGCAGAGTCAGCCGACTCTTGAGCTCCTCCGAGGGACTCTGCCGCGAGTCACGTGAGTACTGACTCCCGCCCGACGGCGTGCTCCTTAGACGAACGATAGCGAACGGTCAGAGGTGTTAGCGGGCCAGGGTCAACACGTGGTGAGGTCTGAATGTTAGCGGGCCAGGGTCTAACACGTACTGAGGTCTGAATGTTAGCGGGCCGGGGTCAACACGTGCTGAGGTCTGAATGTTAGCGGGCCGGGATCTAACACGTACTGAGGTCTGAATGTTAGCGGGCCAGGGTCCAACACGTGGTGAGGTCTGAATGTTAGCGGGCCGGGGTCTAACACGTGGCGAGGTCTGAATGTTAGCTGGCCAGGGTCTAACATGTGGTGAGGTCTGAATGTTAGCGGGTCGGGGTCTAACACGTGGTGAGGTCTGAATGTTAGCGGGTCGGGGTCTAACACGTGGTGAGGTCTGAATGTTAGCGGGCCGGGGTCTAACACGTGGTGAGGTCTGAATGTTAGCGGGCCGGGGTCTAACACGTGGCGAGGTCTGAATGTTAGCTGGCCAGGGTCTAACACGTGGTGAGGTCTGAATGTTAGCGGGTCGGGGTCTAACACGTGGTGAGGTCTGAATGTTAGCGGGCCGGGGTCTAACACGTGCTGGGGTCTGAATGTTAGCGGACCAGGGTCTAACACGTGGCGAGGTCTGAATGTTAGCGGGCCGGGGTCTAACACGTGCTGAGGTCTGAATGTTAGCGGGCCGGGGTCTAACACGTGCTGAGGTCTGAATGTTAGCAGGCCGGGGTCTAACACGTGCTGAGGTCTGAATGTTAGCGGGCCGGGGTCTAACACGTGCTGAGGTCCGAATGTTAGCCGGCCAGAGTCTAACACGTGCTGAGGTCTGAATGTTAGCGGACCGGGGTCTAACACGTGCTGAGGTCTGACGGTAAACACTCTGGACAATGGTGGATACATACACATGATCAGGTAGAAAGACAAAGGATCTGGAAAATACAGCGAGATCAAATATACATGACGATAAACAAAGGAGTCGGTTTAAAACGTTCAGCTAGCTCATAACCATTTATAACATTACAATAGTCAATAGACAACCAAACCCATAGCAGAACATTTACTCAGCGCCGACTTGTACAGACACTAAAGGCGCACACTGCGCATTCGGCGCCAGATATCACTGCGAAATTCGGCCTCAGAAAATCGCGGCGACACCGCGGAATATCGTCCTTGTTCCGGCGGATTCAGCGCTGTCTGCTCGCGAGATTCCGCCCCGTCGACCTAGAGCATGTCGCATCCTGTCCCTACAGCCTGTCCCAAGGTAACTTAATGATTACCATTTTTCGACGAAGATATAAGTTTAGAACCACGAAACTTTTACATAATAAATTCACAGCGGCAAGAACATGCTGTGCAAAATGTGTACCTCTATGCATAGATTCGCCACTGTTAGCATGATCAATTTTTGTTGTCCGCGGTTCCGCGGCGTTCAGTCGCGGAAAAGGCTGGTACGCCAGCGGAAACTCTGCGCATTTAGCTTGCGTTTGGCATCGTTTCGGCTGCCGCGGACGCCGAAAACCACTGAAAATTAGCGGAATATCGTAGCGATACCGCGGAGGCCGCGCGCCGGATGGCCCAGTGTGCGGCCGCCTTAACCCGCGAGTTACTGGGGGGGGGGGGGGGGGGGCTATTTCCCCCCCCCCCCTCCCGTTATTTTGCAATAACTCCTAAACGAACACTGGTATAGTCACCAAACTTGCAGTACCTTCTCTCACGTCAATTCTACACATGTTGGCAAGCGCAAAAATATGAGGCTATGATAGGTCAGCCGGGAATGACGTCAGTGTGACGTCATGTTCTTCGGTTTTTGTTGCAAAATAATGGTTTGCGGAAAACGCTGTCAAAGGTACGATATTTGAGATAAACTAAATTGTTATAAATCAAATTACTAACAATAGACCAGGATATCAAACTGCTATCTCGGATTTTTGAGTTTTTTCGAAATTCAAAATTTTGAGAAATCCAAATACATTTTTTTTTAAACAAAATTTTCAAGAAAAAATCAAAATTATCAAAAAACCGGAATATATGTGATCGAGACGTATGCGTTGAATATGTGTACCAAATTTAAAGTCGATATCTTTAAAAATGACCGAGTTATCACCTTTAAATGACAAAAATCGACCACTTCTCACAGCATTACTATGCATAAAAACGCATTTCCATTTTTGCTTTTTACTTATATTTATATGGAACAAACAATGTTCTAAGGTCATTTTTCGCGTTCTAGACGAAAAACAAACCCATAAACATGTGTTACAACGCATAATGACCGTAATCTGCAGTTTGACCTCGTGACCTCGGATGACCTTGACCTGACCCAAGGTAATAAACAGCTTAGAAAGGTACTTAGAAGTGTCAGACACACGAATGATACCGATTTATCGACAGTTTATGCGTTTAATATCGCAAATTTGCGCGACAATTCCATCCATCGAGACCTTTTGACACGGTCAAACATTTTGTACTTGACCTGACCTGTGACGTCATCGGTGACCCCGAGGTCAACAAAATTATGTTTCCCTCAATAAATTTCACAGGGCTATCGAATGCCGTTTGAATTTTTACATTCGGTCTAGTAGTTCCGGAGATCAGAGGGGGGCTAAAAATAGCCCCCCCCCCGTAAGTCGCGTTATGAAATATACCCCAGTAACTCGCGGGTTAAGGGAAACGACAGAGGCCAGAACAAATACAATTTAATGTCAATAGTTCTTCATATTTTGTCAGTCCCATGTATTTTCGTTCTGTCGAATGTTTAGAGGAATCAACATACAAGGAGCGCTCGATATAAACCTGCAGCGATTTAGCCTGACTTCCTCAGTACCAGCAGTCCAGTCCAGTCCAGACCAGACCTCAGTACCAGCAGTCCAGTCCTCAGTACCAGCAGTCCAGTCCAGACCAGACCTCAGCACCAGCAGTCCAGTCCAGACCAGACCTCAGTACCAGCAGTCCAGACCTCAGTACCAGCAGTCCAGACCTCAGTACCAGCAGTCCAGTCCAGTCCAGACCAGACCTCAGTACCAGCAGTCCAGTCCTCAGTACCAGCAGTCCAGTCCAGTCCAGTCCAGACCAGACCTCAGTACCAGCAGTCCAGTCCAGTCCAGACCAGACCTCAGTACCAGCAGTCCAGTCCAGACCATACCAGTCCTAAGTAGCAGCAGTCCAGTCCAGCCCAGACCAGTCCTCAGTACCAGCAGTCCAGTCCAGCCCAGACCAGTCCTCAGTACCAGCAGTCCAGTCCAGCCCAGACCAGTCCTCAGTACCAGCAGTCCAGTCCAGCCCAGACCAGTCCTCAGTACCAGCAGTCTAACATTGTGCTCCAGCCTCACCTGTTGGCGGCGGCCGTCTCCCTTCCAGCGCGGGTGGCCGTGTCCACCAGCGCCTGCCAGTCCACCTGGCCAGCCGGCGGCAGCGGCACGTCCGTCCGCGCCGGGCCGGCCGTCACCCTCGGCGAGAGTCGCTCCTGGCGCGACACCCGCCGGAGGTCCTCCCGCCAGGCGGCTGCCCGCTCCGCCGCCCCCGCCCCCGCCGCCGGCGACACGGCAATGACGGTGGCCGGCCGCGCGGTCGTCACGATGACGCCCGGCTCGGCGGGTGACCCCGGCGTCGCCGGTGACTCGTCCGGTCCAATGAGGCGCAGCAGTTCGCGCTGGAGACTGGCGCCGGCGCCGGACGCGCGGTGGACGCTGGAGCGGGCGGCGGTGCCCGGTCGGCGGCGGGCGGCGCCGCTCTCAGCAGCAGGGGCGCCGCGAGGGCTCTGGGTGCGACTAGAGCCGCTGCCTGTCGACGGTGTGCCGGCAGCCGGCGCCGCAGCCGGCCGCAGACGGCGCCGCGAGGACGGCGAGCCACTGGCAGCACTCAGCTCATCCTCGCTACGAGAAGACATGGGCCGCTCCAGGGGGTCAGCGTCGGCACTGCTGCCACCGGGGCGGCGGGCGTCCCGACCCGCCCCCGCCCCCGCCGAGGACGCGGACGAGGGGGAGGCGCTCTGCAGGGCCGGGCTGCCGGTCGGCTTGATGTGAGGGTAGCCGTTCAGCAGGTCCGGTCCGCTGCTGTACTCCTGGCTGGCGATGTTGTAGCTGCCGCTGTAATCCTGCGTCCGGCCCGAGACGCCGAGGCTGAGTCCGTGGCTGAGGCGATTGCTGCCGCCGCTGATCACACCACTACTATGCCCGTTACTGCTGAGTCCGTTGCTCAATCCATTGCTCAGTCCATTGGCGATGTCATTAGTGATTCCATTCGTGACTCCGTTAGAGACTCCGTTGGCGACTCCATTGGCGACTCCATTGGCGACTCCATTGGCGACTCCATTGGCGACTCCATTGGCGAGTCCATTGGTGACTCCACTGGCGAGTCCATTGGCGACTCCATTGGTGACTCCGTTGGAGAGTCCCTTGGTGATGCCGTTACTGATGTGGCCACCCTCTTGTCCAGCACCGACCCGGTCGGCCCGGGTCAGCCCGTTACCGGTGGCGCTGGTGTCGGCAGGAGACTTGGACGTCCTCGCGGGGCCCAGGCGGCCGTAGCCAGATGAGCCGAGGCCGTTTGCCGCTGGCTGGTCGGCCCTTGACGCGGCCTGGCCCAGCGCCGGCAGGTGGCAGTAGTCCTGAGGCTGAAACGGACCAATACGGGGTTAGCAAGGCACCGTGCGCACACACACATCCGAGAAAGCCGAGGACTTGGACACTGGACAGCGCAGCACCAACCATATGCCGTTACTCGCATTCGACAGCCAGGAATGGATTGATCATATGGATTGATCAACCAGGATCAATCCATGTGATCAACCAGTATGAGCAGAGTAAATCGGGCAGAGCAGATAGGTACTGTATTTTATAACAGGAATAGCAAAACTCGCAACCCGGGAACCATCCAGATGTGAATACATTCGTTTCTCACATCTCATCCGTGCTTGATGTGCATGACATGTCATTGCTATAACAGGAAAGCTAAGATCTCCACACCACCGTCTCCAACATCTCTCTCCATCCTGAGTCAGGGAGCCGGGGCAGGGAGCCGGGGCAGGGAGCCGGGGCAGGGAGCCGGGGCAGGGAGCCGGGGCAGGGAGCCGGGGAAGGGAGCCGTGATCAGGGAGCCGGGGCAGGGAGCCAGGGCAGGGAGCCAGGGCAGAGAGCCGGGGCAGGGAGCCGGGGCAGGGAGCCGGGGCAGGGAGCCGGGGCGGGGAGCCGGGGCGGGGAGCCGGGGCGGGGAGCCGGGGCAGGGAGCCAGGGCAGGGAGCCAGGGCAGAGAGCCGGGGCAGGGAGCCGGGGCAGGGAGCCGGGGCAGGGAGCCGGGGCAGGGAGCCGGGGCGGGGAGCCGGGGCAGGGAGCCAGGGCAGGGAGCCAGGGCAGAGAGCCGGGGCAGGGAGCCGGGGCAGGGAGCCGGGGCAGGGAGGCGGGGCATGGAGCCGGGTCAGGGAGCCGTGATCAGGGGGCAGGGAGCCGTGATCAGGGGGCAGGGAGCCGTGATCAGGGAGCTGGGGCAGGGAGCTGGGGCAGGGAGCTGGGGCAGGGAGCTGGGGCAGGGAGCTGGGGGCAGGGAGCTGGGGCAGGGAGCTGGGGCAGGGAGCTGGGGCAGGGAGCTGGGGCAGGGAGCTGGGGGCAGGGAGCTGGGGGCAGGGAGCTGGGGCAGGGAGCTGGGGCAGGGAGCTGGGGCAGGGAGCTGGGGCAGGGAGCTGGGGCAGGGAGCTGGGGCAGGGAGCTGGGGCAGGGAGCTGGGGCAGGGAGCTGGGGCAGGGAGCTGGGGCAGGGAGCTGGGGCAGGGAGCTGGGGCAGGGAGCTGGGGCAGGGAGCTGGGGCAGGGAGCTGGGGCAGGGAGCTGGGGCAGGGAGCTGGGGGCAGGGAGCTGGGGGCAGGGAGCTGGGGCAGGGAGCCGGGGCAGGGAGTCGGGTGCCGTGATCAGGAAGGAACGCGCTCTCACCAGCGGTGGCCGGTCGGGGCCGCGCTCGGCCGTGTAGGTGGAGCGCACCCGGCCTGCTGGCGGCGCTCCGTCCGCAGCCACCGGCCGAGGTAGAGACGTCAGCTCAATGTAGTCCAGCGCCTGCAGGTCCGGCCGGCGGGACTGGCGATACACACACACACAAACAAACAACCACATGCGATCGTCAGTATACCGCCAACAGGACATAGCGTGACGATAATGATCATCTGAACATAATCATTATCAGACAATATTGAGCTGGCCTCGCAGTCAACGTTACATTCAGCAACAAATGTTCCTTGGGAATATTTGCACAGTTCAACAGAGCAACGAATTACGAATGTGACAACTCACTACAGCGGTGTTGCAATTTAATTCCCGCATTGATTAATTAACCCTACTACGCACGCTATGTGTCATCTTCCCGAGAAGTGCAGCCGCGGAGCTCACCTGCTCTCCCTCTTGCGGTCGGCGGTACCCGGGAGGCCGGGCGTAGTTATCCGTCTGCCCGCCTGGCGGCGCCACCGTATCCAGGCTCCGACTGGTCGCCAACCGCTGGCGGTGGCGGGTCGGCAGCGGCGGCGGCGGCGGCGGCGGCGGCGGCGGCGACTCGGCCTCGTCCGGCTCGAGCCAGCGCTCTGCCGATCCGCTCGACGAGCTGCTCAGCGTGCCGCTCGCCTCGGGCGACAGCGAGACGGGCGCGCCGAACGAGCGGCCGCTGCCGCCGGTGCCGTAGCCGGAGCTAACGACTGACGGCGGCGGCGGCGAGGCGGTGCGCGACTCGGCCAGCACGGGCCGGCCGCCCGGCTGCTGGCGGGCCGCCGCCGCCGGGCCGCCGCCCACTGCACGGCTCGGCACGTTCTCGTAGTCACCCTCCAGCGGCGGCGCCACGCAGGAGGGCAGCACACAGCCGCGCCGGGCGGTGCCGTCGGCAGCGGGCGGCACCACCGTCACGGACACGGTCAGCGAGGTCTTCAGCAGCTCCACCATCTGGTCGTGTGTCATGGTGCAGACGGCCATCTGGCAGATCTGAGACGGGCGAGAGAGACGGGGGGGGGGGGGGTAGTCGGCGATTTAGGCAGCTTAGGCAGACGAAACACGGTGACAAGAATGCATCACACCGCTCAGGGGGGGGGGGGTAGTCGGAGATTTAGGCAGCTTAGGCAGACGAAACACGGTGACAAGAATACATCACACCGCTCAGGGGGGGGGGGGGGGGGTTAGTCGGAGATTTAGGCAGCTTAGGCAGACGAAACACGGTGACAAGAATGCATCACACCGTTCAGTAGCGCACTATTGGATGACAAACAGACGAGACATCACCAATGGTCACACTCCTGTGAAAATGCAAGTTTTCAGATGATAAAATAACCTAAATACTTCCGCACCCACCTGCACGAGTTTGGCGTTGGGCCTGAGGCCGGCCTGCCAGGCGGGGCTGTAGCTCTCCACCTCCGTCACCAGCCCGTCGTGCTGCACGTGGAAGCCCAGCTGGCCCATGGCGTTCCGACGCAGCAGCAGCTCCTGGCAGGGAATGGGAAGATCACGTAAGATGTGATGCGAGAAGGAGGTGCCAGGAGTCGGAAGAGGCACATAGGCAACCCGAAACAGGTTACAGCGGCAGCCAACAGGCAAACCAGCGATGGAAACGAAGTGGTCTCTTCAACACGATCAGGATAAATACATATTGATGGCGTGCGTTAACTCGCATGGGGCCCTACTGAACACCATCCGGCAAACACCATTCCGCCAGTAAATGGTAAATGTTTGCATCAGATATGTCTAGCAAACAAGACGTCGGATTCCCTGACAACAATCATCCCCTGCTTGTATTTTGTTTTTGCTCGGCCGATAGTGACACCGACACTGCGTGTACCGGCTGGATCGATGTTCGACTGGATAATTGCAGAGTGTCATGCAATGCCTGTGTAATTGCAGTGTACGCACCTGTGTGTCTGCGCCCTCGGAGACAGCGGCCAGTCGGGCGGCTATCTCGGCCAGCTCTTCAGTGTCGAGCGAGGTACGCGGGTGGAGCACCACACACTCGCCCTGGTGATAATACACACAGAGACTACCGGGGATAGACATAGGTAGAGTCAGGTTACACTCGCCCTGGTGATAATACACACAGAGACTGCTAGGGATAGACAGAGGTAGTCAGGTTACACTTTCCCTGGCGGTAATACACTCAGAGACTGCCGGGGATAGACATAGGTAGAGTCAGGTTACACTCGCCCTGGTGATAATACACACGGAGACTGCCGGGGATAGACAGAGGTAGTCAGGTTACACTCTCCCTGGCGGTAATACACACAGAGACTGCCGGGGATAGACAGAGGTAGTCAGGTTACACTCACCCCGGTGATAATACACACAGAGACTGCCGGGGATAGACAGAGGTAGTCAGGTTACACTCACCCCGGTGATAATACACACAGAGACTGCCGGGGATAGACAGAGGTAGAGTCAGGTTACACTCACCCTGGTGATAATACACACAGAGACTGCCGGGGATAGACAGAGGTAGTCAGGTTACACTCGCCCTGGTGATAATACACACAGAGACTGCCGGGGATAGACAGAGGTAGTCAGGTTACACTCACCCTGGTGGTAATACACACAGAGACTGCCGGGGATAGACAGAGGTAGTCAGGTTACACTCACCCCGGTGGTAATACACACAGAGACTGCCGGGGATAGACAGATGTAGAGTCAGGTTACACTCGCCCTGGTGATAATACACACAGAGACTGCCGGGGATAGACAGAGGTAGTCAGGTTACACTCGCCCTGGTGATAATACACACAGAGACTGCCGGGGATAGACAGAGGTAGTCAGGTTACACTCGCCCTGGTGATAATACACACAGAGACTGCCGGGGATAGACAGAGGTAGTCAGGTTACACTTTCCCTGGCGGTAATACACTCAGAGACTGCCGGGATAGAGACACAGGCAGTCAGGTTACACTCGCCCTGGTGATAATACACACAGAGGCACCCATACATTATCATATAGAACAGTTGCTTGTGCTGGACACAGACACAAGCAACACAACAATAAAACACCCAAGCACCCATACATTATCATATAGAACAGCCTAAGTCAAACGGCCTATTCAACCAGCGGTCATTCATATGAGATAAGAGCCAGTCCGCTATATTACAAAACTGCACGCCATTAAATATTAATGGGCACAATGTAATCAGATCAGTACCAGCGACGCAGAGGTTCGTGAACATAATACAGCTAGACGGTATGACGGTGAAGAGAATGACAATTAACTGACCTAATTAAATCGACAATGAGACACCAAAACATTGCCAGCCACCCCTATCTCACTGACCGACTGACGACCTGTTCTGAAGAGCTGCCTTCCCACTCACACACCCTCCCCGGTGCGTGCAGGGGTAGAATTACTGACCTGGTGCCCTGCAGTGTCCAGCCCAGGATACTGGCCACAGGCGCAGCGAACGGCAGAGAGCCTGCTGTCTCTTCAGCCAGCACCAGCGAGTCGGCAGACACCCCCAGCAGACAGTCCACCTGACCACAGGTACCTGGCGTCACTAGTCTGCACAGGCACAGTGTGTAGACAAAGGTTCTACAAGGAGGGTGGTTCAGGAAGTTGGACATCTCATCGGCATCCTGTATTAAACAATCCTAAATGAAGAAAATGTAATTTAAAATAGTATCTTCTCTACTAGCTATTCTTTCCAACAGACAAACGTCCATCTTAGCACGTAACATAGAGGCCGGAAAGCGCAAATGAGGTCTACAAAATATCCGATCAGAGTAACCCCTAACCTGTCTGCCGATGGAGTGGTCGTCTGTACCTTCTGTACCCCTTCCCCGTATGTCTGTCCTCCTGTACCCCTCCTCGTATATCTGTACCTCCTGTACCCCTCCCCGTATGTCTGTCCTCTGTACCCCTCCCCGTATGTCTGTACCTCCTGTACCCCTCCCCGCATGTCTGTCCTCCTGTACCCCTCCCCGTATGTATGCACATCCTGTACCCCTCCCCGTATGTCTGTACCTCATGTACCCCTCCCCGTATGTCTGTCCTCCTGTACCGCTCACCTGTCTGCCGATGGAGTGGTCGTCTGTACCTCATGTACCCCTCCCCGTATGTCTGTACCTCCTGTACCCCTCCCCGTATGTCTGTGCCTCCCGTACCGCTCACCTGTCTGCGATGGAGTGGTCGTCTGTACCTCATGTACCCCTCCCCGTATGTATGTACCTCCTGTACCCCTCCCCACATGTCTGTACCTCCCGTACCGCTCACCTGTCTGCCGATGGAGTGGTCGTCTGTACCTCCTCTACCCCTCCCCGCATGTATGTACCTCCCGTACCGCTCACCTGTCTGCCGATGGAGTGGTCGTCGACGCTGACTTGCCAGCTGATTGCTCCCCGTTGCACGGCGTCCGGATTAAACCGCGGCCTCAGCCGGTCCTTCTTCCGGCTGCTGAACGACATGATGGCTGGAGCGGAGACACACAAGGGCAACACGTTATGCACGCAGCGGAGACACACAAGGGGTAACACGTTATGCACGCTGCCTCGCGCTGAGATCAGTCACAACCGTTAAACGCACTACCACGCAGGGCTTTAGAAAAGCATCCCAACCGTGGTGGGGAAAGGCATTTCAACTGTGTTTAAATAACTGCTAAAGACACATCTCACGCCATAAAATAACATATTGCAACAGCAAGTGATGTCAGTGATTTATGAAACACCTCAGATAAGCAACGTCTCAGACATTTATGAAACATTACAGTAAACTCGGTATCACATTTCGCTCGTCCTCTAGGATGACTCACAGAACTTCTGCGTCGCCTCCAGACTGGTATCAGTGAGGTAGTTGGCCGCCATGTCCCGGAGGTACTCCTGACGCGTGCGGCGCGCCATAGTGACGAACTTGTCCGACTGGTACGCCGCAGTTTCAGCGTTGATCACTGACGGTGGCAGAGAGGAGGCGTTAGTCACACACACACACACACACACACACACACACACACACACACACACACACACACACACACACACACACACACACACACACACACACACACACACACACACACACACACACACACACACACACACACACACACACACACACACACACACACACACACACACACACACACACACACACACACACACACACACACACACACACACACACACACACACACACACACACACACACACACACACACACACACACACACACACACACACACACACACACACACACACACACACACACACACACACACACACACACACACACACACACACACACACACACACACACACACACACACACACACACACACACACACACACACACACACACACACACACACACACACACACACACACACACACACACACACACACACACACACACACACACACACACACACACACACACACACACACACACACACACACACACCACACACACACACACACACACACACACACACACACACACACACACACACACACACACACACACACACACACACACACACACACACACACACCACACACACACACACACACACACCACACACACACACACACACACACACACACACACACACACACACACACACACACACACACACACACACACACACACACACACACACACACACACACACACACACACACACACACACACACACACACACACACACACACACACACACACACACACACACACACACACACACACACACCACACACACACACACACACACACACACACACACACACACACACACACACACACACACACACACACACACACACACACACACACACACACACACACACACACACACACACACACACACACACACACACACACACACACACACACACACACACACACACACACACACACACACACACACACACACACACACACACACACACACACACACACACACACACACACACACACACACACACACACACACACACACACACACACACACACACACACACACACACACACACACACACACACACACACACACACACACACACACACACACACACACACACACACACACACACACACACACACACACACACACACACACACACACACACACACACACACACACACACACACACACACACACACACACACACACACACACACACACACACACACACACACACACACACACACACACACACACCACACACACACACACACACACACACACACACACCACACACACACACACACACACACACACACACACACACACACACACACACACACACACACACACACACACACACACACACACACACACACACACACACACACACACACACACACACACACACACACACACACACACACACACACACACACACACACACACACACACACACACACACACACACACACACACACACACACACACACACACACACACACACACACACACACACACACACACACACACACACACACACACACACACACACACACACACACACACACACACACACACACACACACACACACACACACACACACACACACACACACACACACACACACACACACACACACACACACACACACACACACACACACACACACACACACACACACACACACACACACACACACACACACACACACACACACACACACACACACACACACACACACACACACACACACACACACACACACACACACACACACACACACACACACACACACACACACACACACACACACACACACACACACACACACACACACACACACACACACACACACACACACACACACACACACACACACACACACACACACACACACACACACACACACACACACACACACACACACACACACACACACACACACACACACACACACACACACACACACACACACACACACACACACACACACACACACACACACACACACACACACACACACACACACACACACACACACACACACACACACACACACACACACACACACACACACACACACACACACACACACACACACACACACACACACACACACACACACACACACACACACACACACACACACACACACACACACACACACACACACACACACACACACACACACACACACACACACACACACACACACACACACACACCCACACCCACACCCACACCACACCCACACCCACACCCACACCCACACCCACACCCACACCCACACCCACACCCACACCCACACCCACACCCACACCCACACCCACACCCACACCCACACCCACACCCACACCCACACCCACACCCACACCCACACCCACACCCACACCCACACCCACACCCACCCCACACCCACACCCACACCCACACCCACACCCACACCCACACCCACACCCACACCCACACCCACACCCACACCCACACCCACACCCACACCCACACCCACACCCACACCCACACCCACACCCACACCCACACCCACACCCACACCCACACCCACACCCACACCCACACCCACACCCACACCCACACCCACACCCACACCCACACCCACACCCACACCCACACCCACACCCACACCCACACCCACACCCACACCCACACCCACACCCACACCCACACCCACACCCACACCCACACCCACACCCACACCCACACCCACACCCACACCCACACCCACACCCACACCCACACCCACACCCACACCCACACCCACACCCACACCCACACCCACACCCACACCCACACCCACACCCACACCCACACCCACACCCACACCCCACACACCCACACCCACACCCACACCCACACCCACACCCACACCACACCACACCCACACCCACACCCACACCCACACCCACACCCACACCCACACCCACACCCACACCACACCCACACCCACACCCACACCCACACCCACACCCACACCACACCCACACCCACACCCACACCCACACCCACACCCACACCCACACCCACACCCACACCACACCCACACCCACACCCACACCCACACCCACACCCACACCCACACCCACACCCACACCCACACCCACACCCACACCCACACCCACACCCACACCCACACCCACACCACACCCACCACCCACACCCACACCCACACCCACACCCACACCCCACACCCACACCCACACCCACACCCACACCCACACCCACACCCACACCCACACCCACACCCACACCCACACCCACACCCACACCACACCCACACCCACACCCACACCACACCCACACCCACACCCACACCACACCCACACCCACACCCACACCCACACCACACCCACACCCACACCCACACCCACACCCACACCCACACCCACACCCACACCCACACCCACACCCACACCCACACCACACCCACACCCACACCCACACCCACACACACCCACACCCACACCCACACCCACACCCACACCCACACCCACACCCACACCCACACCCACACCCACACCACACCCACACCCACACCCACACCCACACCCACACCCACACCCACACCCACCACACCACACCCACACCCACACCCACACCCACACCCACACCCACACCCACACCCACACCCACACCCACACCCACACCCACACCACACCCACACCCACACCCACACCCACACCCACACCCACACCCACACCCACACCCACACCCACACCACACCCACACCCACACCCACACCCACACCCACACCCACACCCACACCCACACCCACACCCACACCCACAGGCGGGGTCAGTTGGTCTCAGGGTTGGTCTCAGGGACGGCCTCAGGGACGGTCTCAGGGGGCAGGATGGTCATAGAGATACGGTCAGCGCGGTATCAGCGCGGCAGGGCCAGGCAAGTGATGCAGCGTCTGACATCGCAGAGAAGTTAGTGAAGTCAGCCCCATCAGTCTGACAGACACAAATGATGGTCCACACTGGATGTAAACAAACCTGCGCCGCGGCTTCCGCGTCAGGCTATGCAGCGGCCATGCACATCTGCACGCCTAACATATCAACAGGACATTTATCACGGCCAAAGTCGCAGATTTATCGACAACTGCAGTCGCTCGGTGAGCGTGCTCGCGTCAAGATATGGCGGGACGAGCTCAACAAATGTCAGTCTCAGCCGCCGGGGGACGGTTTAATCGAGGCTCGAAAGGGGGTTCAACTCTCACCTTTGGCGTAGAGGAACTCTGCGAACGACTTGGACTTGGGGAACGTGGCGTCCTCGGGAACGGGCGGGCCGAACGGAGGCACGTCACGAAACCGGTTCACAGCCACCCTGCCGGGTCAGACGGGGTCAGACGGGGTCAGACGGCTGGGTCAGACGGCTAGGTCATACGGGGGTCAGACGGGGTCAGACGGCTGGGTCAGACGGCTAGGTCATACGGGGGTCATACGGGGGTCAGACGGCTAGGTCAGACGGGGGTCAGACAGGGTCAGACAGGGGTCAGACAGGGGTCAGACAGGGGTCAGACAGGGGTCAGACAGGGGTCAGACAGGGGTCAGACAGGGGTCAGACAGGGGTCAGACTGGGTCAGACTGGGTCAGACGGGGTCAGACGGCTAGGTCAGACAGGGGTCAGACAGGGTCAGACAGGGGTCAGACGGGGGTCAGACGGGGGTCAGACGGGGGTCAGACAGGGGTCAGACAGGGTCAGACAGGGGTCAGACAGGGGTCAGACGGGGGTCAGACGGGGGTCAGACGGGGGTCAGACGGGGGTCAGACGGGGGTCAGACGGTGGGTCAGACATCTAGGTCAGACGGGGTCAGACGGGGGTCAGACGGGGTCAGACGGGGTCAGACGGGGTCAGACGGGGGTCAGACGGGGGTCAGACGGAGGTCAGACAGGGGTCAGACGGGGGTCAGACGGGGGTCAGACGGGGCAGACGGGGTCAGACGGGGGTCAGACGGGGGTCAGACGGGGGTCAGACGGAGGTCAGACAGCTAGGTCAGACGGGGGTCAGACGGGGGTCAGACGGGGGTCAGACGGGGGTCAGACGGGGTCAGACGAAGGTCAGACGGGGGTCAGACGGGGGTCAGACAGGGGTCAGACGGGGGTCAGACGGTGGGTCTGCCGCCATACGGTAAACTCGGGTCACAGGTTTAGCTTCAAGTCTGGTTAGATGGGGCGTTATCAAACCAAGTCACCAGATCAGGTAAGTTAACGGATCGTATATCTGTACAAGTGAATGCACGCCAGGTCAGGTACCCTCCCTCCCCTCCCCTCCCCCTCCCCTCCCCTCCCCTCCCCTCCCCCTCCCCTCCCCTCCCCTCCCCTCCCCTCCCCTCCCCTCCCCTCCCCTCCCCCTCCCTCCCCTCCCCTCCCCTCCCTCCCTCCCCTCCCCTCCCCAACGACCAGGGCCACAACACTCACGGCTGCATAGACAAAACATGCCCTAACAACAAGCACATCCACAATCGACTTGTATCGTGTTAATCTTACTCACGTCGCTCCTCACGTCACCCTTCCCTTCCAGCGACGTCTACAAACCCCAACCAGCCACCGCCGCCCCACCACTCACGTCGCTCCTCACGTCACCCCTTCCTTCCAGCGACGTCTACAAACCCCAAACCAGCCACCGCCGCCCACCACTGACCGGTATCGCACGTCACCCTTCCTTCCAGCGACATCTACAGACCCCAAACCAGCCACCGCCGCCCCCACCACTGACCGGTATCGCACGTCACCCTTCCCTTCCAGCGACGTCTACAGACCCCAAACCAGCCACCGCCGCCCCACCACTGACCGGTATCGCACGTCACCCTTCCCTTCCAGCGACATCTACAGACCCCAAACCAGCCACCGCCGCCCCACCACTGACCGGTATCGCACGTCACCCTTCCCTTCCAGCGACGTCTACAGACCCCAAACCAGCCACCGCGCCCCACCACTCACCGGTATCGCACGTCACCCTTCCTTCCAGCGACATCTACAGACCCCAAACCAGCCACCGCGCCCCACACTGACCGGTATCGCGTGTGCTCGGAGCACGGGTTGACCGCCTGCACCACGATGAAGACGTGCTGGAACTGGGAGCGGATGTGTTTCGGCGTGAACGGCAGCGCGCCCGGCTCCTGGAAGACGATCGTGACGATGTCGTTGCCGATGTAGCGCTTCCGCAGCAGCTGTAACACGTCCAGGAGGAGGGGTTGTCAGTTGTGGCTTCACGGTTCGCATGGATGTAACACCACGCATCATTAGACGTCACAACACAACATCAGCAGACGTCAGTGTCTCGTCAGTGTGACGTCAGTATGACGTCAGTATGACGTCAGTGTGGCGTCAGTGTGTCAGAGGCGGCTCCAAACAGAGCGTCAGCCGGCCCCTCAGTCGAGTCTGGCACTCGCTTGGAGGTCTGTCGCCTTGATGGCCTGGGGTGTCGGCTACGAGTCTGTCTGGGTCGAGACAGACTCGTAGCGACAACAGGCATCAAAGGCGACAGATCCAAGGAGTGCAGACATCCGCCAGGGGCCGCCCGAATCCCCACAACCCGCCGTGGCGACAACCAGCATCCGTCTCCAAACGGAACACACAAACACATAACACCGGCATTCAGCAGTCAGCACCCAACCCCCGGCCTGCCAAAGCCTCCTCCCTCTCTCAAACCATCCTCCTCCCCCCTCTCTCTCTCCCACACATTCACACCGGACCGATCCCTTCCGTAATCCGGGCGGACCCGTCCCAGTAATCATGCTCCCAGGCAGGGTGTCGGGGCTGATCGCGCTCGCCGATCAACATTGATAGCCAGCCACGCGGAGCGGCGCGGCGCAGGGCGGCGAGGAACGGCGCGGCGCGGCGAGCTCCGGCGCGGCGCAGGGCGGCGAGGAACGGTGCGGCGCGGAGCGGCTGCGTGCCGCCCGCCCAGGCCAGCCGTCGTTCCCACGGGACGCTGCGAGCGGTCATCACACACCCCCGCCGCCGCCGCTGCCGCCGCCGCTGCCGAGGGTCGGCGCAGAGCGGGATCGGCGCGAGGGGCGCGGGCGGCGGACGCAGGAGAGGCGTCTGTTACCTCCACACACACAGAGAGAGACGGACGGACGGAGCGCAGGCGGGATGTGAGAGCAGGATAGGCCGCCATGTGCGGACTTTCTCAGGGGGGGGGGGGGGGGGGGAATGCTGAATGGCTCAGAGGAGAAGAGGGGATCACGAGGTCTGTGGTTGGTTCGTAAATCAGTGGGCGCGTTAGCCTGGTTGGTATTAGTCGGGGTGCGAGCCACATTCGAGGGTTTGACTGGGTATTAGTCGGGGTGCGAGCCACCATTCGAGGGTTGACTGGGTATTAGTCGGGGGTGCGAGCCACATTCGAGGACTGCATAGTGAAGCAGTCCGGAAATGACTAAGCTGGAAAGACATTCTTGGACGGAGCACGATCAGTTATGAATCGTGTACGTTTCACAGCCTACAGTTTCCCACACAGCAGACTGCACCAGCATACCAGTGTTGTGCATTGGAGTTATGGGGTGTGACGGCAGATTGGTTATTTGGCGTGCAGTAACTGAAATAAGATCAGGAATAGTGCGACGACAAATGTTCTGCTCGGTAGGGCACACGTGGATTTATCGTCATTAGTTCGCAAACTTGTCTGATTAATCCGCAAACTTGTTAGATAACGCCAACAAGCGGTGAATATGAATATGTTTTAGACTCCAGTGTTCTCAGAGGATTCATCAATCAGTGTTCTTGATTGATGAATCCTCTCGACAATATTCAAGTAAAATTAATTCCCCATTCAAGGTCCTCGATCACTGACATGACCAGTCTGAATTCCACGTCAGCGAAAAGAGCCGTGATTCGAATACCAATAACTGCGCTGCAGAGCTAAGCTAATCCCGTAACAAGCATCCATCCAGAACTTTGCATTGGTGCCCTTCGATTTTGTGACAAAACACATCTTGTTTTAGTCGGACACGAAACCATAGGTGACAGGAACAGGGGTCCCACAGGGGGGGGGGGGGGGGGGGGGGCGGGGGGACATGTCCCCCAACATTTTCGGATTACGCCTATGGGCGTTGCACGGAAAGAATTGACTTCAGAATGCGTCTGTCCCCCCCCCCCCCCCCCCCCCAACTTTCGGAAGGTGGCGGCGCCCTTGGACGAGAAACTATGCGTCCAGTATGGACGGCGGAACTACGCCTCAAACGAAACATCGCCCGAATAAACAGCACAATCGGTCAACAATCCGTGCTTAGCCATCCGGTCCGTCAAGAACCAACACTCGGACAGTCCGGCCTCTGTTATCCGCCG
>JAXIVJ010011397.1:0-43707 GCA_036785665.1 Chirona hameri
GAATTTTAGCAGGAGACGTCGGATGTAGTTTTATTTATGAGCATGGATCCTTGTGTCTGAAACAGCTGTCTGAAGCTCAACAACAACCTGTAATCCTGTTTACAGGAAGTGTGTATACTGTTTTGGAATGCCAAAACATATTTATTCTTACGGTAAGAAGCTATTTGTTTGATTGTTGGATGCGATAAAATTCACATCTGGAGCCCCCTCAGTTGAATTTTCAGTTATATTATTTTTGCTTATTTTGTGTTTCGATTTCGATAATCCGATCGCCACTGTAATCAGAAGAAAGAGATGTTGTGTAAAACGGCGCGCTTAAGAAAACAAACAAACCATACAAACAGTGTCAACAAACCTTTGAAAAGCAAAATGACCGTCGAGGCTCTGTTCGGCAGCTGCTATCAGCGCTCGCGAGCTGTTTTGTCGAAATACTATTGGCCGGCACTAACGATATGCTACCATCTTTTAAATTTATATTTCGATATTAGCAATGCTTCTAGAAGTAGTAAGCACTCTGGGGTCCTGTGCTCGCTGAGTCGGACCCGACTACAAAATGGAATGCCTTCCTACAAGCCTTCACACCCCTGCTAGACGAGGCGGGCCCCGATCCGGCGAGTGCAGCTGACCGCGCCCGGCGCCCCGCCGCGCTGTCCGGCGAGACACGCGGGACCTCGTGGCGAGCCGGCGAGCCGCCCTGGCGATCGGGGCCGGATGACCGGGACCGCTACCGGGAGCTGAACGCCGCCAGTGTCGCGCTGCGGTACGTCGGGACTGCCGAGACCACCTGCAGAGTGAACTCGCCGAGGCTGGACCGAGCCGTACCTGGCAGGTACTGCGGCACATTATCGGGACCAAGAATGCTGCAGCTGCCTCGTCGAATGTTACCGCCGACGCAATCAACTCGTACTTTGTGTATTTAGGACCAAACACGCTAGTGTTCCCCCACCGCAAAGTCATGTGCCCTTCAGGCTCCCTGGAGTTCCTGCGTGCGGCATGCGGCTAGGTCCAGTGACTCGCGACGATTTGTGCATGACAGCAGGATCAATGAGACCATCGAAATCGACCGAAACCGATGGTGTTGGTGTATACATGCTGCATGTTTTTCTCTCCGAGACTGCGATATGCTATTGGATATTATAAATGCCAGTATTGTCACAGAATAGTACCCCCCCCCCCCCCCCCAACTGGAAACACGCACTGGTGACGCCAATTACGAAGGGAGGTGATTTAGCCAGTGCGGTCAACAGGCGGCTGATCTCAATACTGCCAGCTGTGACCGAAGTTATTGAGCGACTCGTAAATCGCCAGATCAGTGTCTACTTTAACCGCAATCCTCTGTTTTCATCTTCTCACCACTCTACTGAACACCACTCTCACCACCGCCGTTACCACCACTCTTCTGAAACCGCACTGACAGTTCGCACCGACGGTATCTATCGGGATATGGGTAATCGACATCGGAGAAATATGTATGCTTGTTTGGACTGTTTGGACTGCTCAAAATGCTTCGACGTCATCGATTACGACAAACTGGTCTGTAAACTAGAAATGTACGGCGTAAACACTCACTGGCTGGTGAACTACTTTGCGGGACATACCCAGCAGCAGCCGCAGCACAGCCACGACGCTGGAGGGTCGTAGCTGTTTAACCCTCGCCCGGGTAGGGGGTGGATGCCACCCCCGGTTTTTCTGGAATAACTCGAGTAGTTTCCAACTGATTTAGATGCAACTTTCAGTACCTTACTTTTAAAACATTCCCCACATACCCTAAAAATCTGAATTTCTAACCTACATGATCCGTGACCTGTTTCTCAAGGTCATGTCAGGCGCAACTGGCGTCCCGCAGTATCGATGTTTGTAACTTGTGCAGTTTTCTAGTGTTTGTTGTTCAGGAGCATATGCACAGGTGTTTCCAGGTGACAGTTGTGGTTTTCACTGAGATTGTGGCCTCGATTGACCTTTTCAGAAGTCAACTGAGGTAATTGACCTCCGATGACCTCAGATGACTGTTTTGGGCTTCTGGCGGATTCTAGGACATTTCGTGATGCTGATTTAAAATTTAGGATCCATTTTACATAATTATATGTTCCACTGGGGTCATGCACTTCCACAGGTCAACCGAAGTCACTGACCTCAGATGACCTGACATTACTTTTTTTGGAATTTGGCAGTTTCTAGTACATTTTGTGACCCTGATTACGAATTTGGCAATCATTAAGCATTATGATATGCTCATTCAGGATTCTAGCCCGATAAAATTAAATGTAAACGCATTTACAATTGTTATGAATTTTGGGTCATTAACCCGCGAGTTACTGGGGGCCATTTTTTGCGCCCCCCCTCCCGTGATTTTGCAATAACTCTTAAACGAACACAGCTATCGTCATCAAACTTGCAGTACCTTCTCTCACATCAATTTCACACATGTTGGCAAAATAAAAAGTATGAGGTTATGATAGGTCAACTAGGAATGACGTCAGAGTGACGTCATGTTCTTCGGTTTGGTTGCAAAATAATGGTTTTCGGAAAACGCTGTCAAAGGTACGATGTTTGAGATAAACTCAATAGTCTTAAACCAAATTACGGACAATGGACCGGGCTATCAAAACTGCTATCTCGGATTTTTTAAGGGTTTTTTTTATTCAAAATTTTGAGAAATGCAAATATTTTTGTTTTGTTTTTACAAAATTTCAAGAAAAAATCAAAATTATCAAAAAACCGGAATATATGTGATCGAAACGTGTGCGGTGAATATGTGTACCAAATTTGAAGTTGATATCTTCAAACATGACTGAGTTATGACCTTTAAATTACAAAAATCGACCACCTCTCACAGCATTACTATGCATAAAAAACGCATTTCCATTTTTGCTTTTTACTTCTATTTATATTGAACAACCAATGTTCTAAGGTCATTTTCCGCGTTTTAGACGATAAACAAGCCCATACACATGTGTTACAACGCCTAATGACCGTAATTTGCAGTTTGACCTCGTGACCTCGGATGATCTTGACCTGACCCAAGGTCATAAACAGCTTAGAAAGGTACTTAGAAGTACCAGACTCACGAAACATACCGATTTATCGACAGCTTATGCGTTTACTATCGCAATTTCGCGCGAACAATTCCATCCATCGAGACCTTTTGACACGGTCAAACATTTTGTACTTGACCGGACCTGTGCGTCGTCGGTGACCCCGAGGTCAACAATATTAAGTTTCCTTCGATAAATTTCCCAGGGCTATCGAATGCCGTTTGAATTTTACCATTCGGTCCATTAGTTCCTGAGATCCGAGGGGGGGGCACCCCCCCCCCCCCCCCCCCCCCCCCCCCCAGTAAGTCGCGTTATGAAATATACCCCAGTAACTCGCGGGTTAACATGACCTCAGAGGTCACCCAATGACCAAATACATTAAAATTGGACATCAGCGGCTTACTCTTGTCACAGGCAATACGCTTGTCTTTGACTCGAATCTCTAGCTCAATTAGGGGCGAAACGATAGGGGAGGTCGTACCAAACCCCCCCCCCCCCCCCCCCCACTACCCGAACACGTAGTGATTTTGCCATACCCGTGCGAGGGTAAACGGGCGGACGCGAGAGCTTCCGTCAAATGGTGGGAAAACGCCACGAAATAGCCGCCCGACACGTCCGTAGCCGTTTTCCGTTTTCCCGTTTTCACCGTTTTCCGTTTTCAGAAGTTTTCAGAAGTTTTCAGAAGTTTGTTTTTCTTCGCACTTTTCGGTCAATGTGTCTGAAAATGTGCACACAAAAACCTTAACCCGCGCCGTGCCGGTGCTCGACGCCACCTTCACCGTGATTGGGGGCGGGGGGCGTCTGAATGCCCCCCCCCCCTTCCAGCTAACTCGGCTCCTATGAGGAGTAGGAGGAATACAACAAATACAGTTCGATAGCTCGTCAAAAATCGTTTTAAAACTCCTTCAGTATTTTTGTTTGGCTCAGGTCAATATTAAGAGGTCATCAAAAATCAAATTTTCTCATTTTAGGACTGCACCAGAAACCCCAAAATATTTCAGGAACTAGGATGAAACATGGTTTGGTCAAATTCAAATTTTGACCCTCGGGCCAAAGTCATTAAAAAAAAAAATTAGTCCGAATGTTTTTGAATGGATGGATTTCCGAGGTCAGGCCCCGCGCTAAGCATAGCTTGTTACGCAGGCCCTGACCCCACCACCCACCCGATGAAGCAATTCTGGCGTCCGGCAGAATTTAGATGCGAAAGTTTTACGTGCCCGACATACCTGGACACGGTCCGCCCTGCCCTCTTACGTCACCTGACCTTGAGTGCGACCGCTGCCACCGGCCCACAGGCCATCCCAGTCGGGGGCAAATAGCGAGCGCCGAAGCGACTCGAACCCGGGCTGCCACTACCGGGTGAGGTCAGAAGTCCAGCGCTCTCCCAACTGAGCTACAGGGGCGGACATACACAAGTCATCCAAGGTCATATGCGATCCAGGTGGGTCAAAATGCACATTTTTGAAAGCGTATCGACGAGATAAACACGGTGGTGTTCATTTCGTCTGCGGTGGTGTTTTATCTTTATTCAATCAAAAGTTATTTGTAAAACGTGTTGGTGACCTCAGATGACTTCAGATGACCTTGTAGGGATAAATTCACTTTTTTACCAGGGTCATCAAGAATGACCAATAATTAGATAACATGATCCTAAATGAATCGATCTGATTTAATGCGTATTTTCTTAATAAGAAGCATTTGAAGATATTCCCATTGACTTATGATTGGGAGGTCACGTGATCGACATGACCTAAGGTCACAGTTATAAAAATATCCGAGATACACGAAATGTAGGTACTTTTGGTCTAATTAAATACTGTACGTTTGAAACTGCTCGCACTCGGCCCAAAACTGTGGCTGTGGCACGATCTCAAACAATTCAATTTGATTGCAATTAATTTGGACCAATAGGTACATACCAACACTAGAATCGTTTGCATTTTTGATTCAAGCAGTCTTGATTAATCCTATTTGTAACAGGATCCTGGCTACCCATATTTGTAACAGGGGGGGCGGATTCCTCCCCCCGGATATCTCGAGATTTACACGGCCCAATTTTCACAAAAGAAACGGCGTTTGGTTCCCCACAACACGATCTACATTTCTCACAATCTAAAAAATCGAAATTTTCGATAGGTGGGCAACAGGGGGCAGAAACTACAAATTTTAGTGGTATATGTGATCCAACACAGCTGTCATTTTTATCAGCCGATTTTAACACAACCAATCGGAATTGATAGATATTTAACCCTCGCCCTACGGGGGGGGGGGCTGACAGGACCCCCCCTGAGGTTTTTCTTGAATAACTTTTTACGCATACAGTGCATGTTGCTGAAATTTTCGGTAGCTGAGTTTACAGCAATTATACGTAGGCTGTAAACATTGATGTGAAATTGGTTGAGAAATTTGGGAAATAATTACGTTTTGATGACGTCATGTTGGTAATTTTTTTTAGAAATATTGGGAAAATCGTAGAAAATAGAGTTTTAAAAGCAAATTGCAAACTCAAGTGACTTTAGATACAACATGGTATTTCTTTAAAATGGCAATTTCAGATTTTCAGAATTTTGTTTTTTTGACCCATAAAATTTACAAATCTGATTTTTTTTTGGAAAATCCACACAAAAATCAAAGTTTTCAAAGATATTAGAAAAACCGGAATATATGTGAGATAACTGAGTATGGAAAATACTCATGCCAAATTTCAAAGCAATATCTTCATTTTTGACTGAGTGATGGCTCCTAAGTATAAGAAACTGTTGACGTTATTTTAAAAATAACTTTTTTGACTTTTTTGGACAAGATACGAACAAATAATTACCTTTTCTGTATCTCTGAGCCAAAATTGGTCTAGAAACATGCCATTTATTTACATTTATCAATTTGAAATTTGAGGTTTTTTGAAGAGCAAAATCGCTGTTCTGGACGTTGTAAATCCGAGGTCATTCACTTGTCCTGGAAGGTCATCATGTTGACCTGAAACCTAAAAATCGCATACTGTTAGATTCCTCTCATAACAGGCACATGCTGGTACTCACCGCATTGCTCTAAGTTGCTTGGTTTGGAAGTTAACAGGGGGCCTGGCTGGCCACCCCCCCCCCCCCCCCCCCGTAGGGCGAAGGTGAAAAGGCTCCCGTAGGGCCAGGGTTAATTGGAGATTGATATGTGGCGATGACTTTTGAAAAATGCAAAAATCATAGGCGTGTGCAGGTCACTCAATATGGGGTGAAGTAAATGCGGAATATTTTTTTTTGGGATGTTTTTTTTTAAATAAATGAAATGGTATGTTATTGTGACATTAGACACAGTTATAAATCATATTTTGTGCCATAGGCGGTACCAGGTTAATGAAAAAGGGGGTCCAAATATAAGCAAATATGAACCGCAGGCATGTTGCTACCCAGCACTATAAATAAGTTACTGATCGTAGCTAGTTCTTTTTTGCATATTGTTTTCTTGGAATAACTTATATTAAATAAGGTTTCTCTGGAATAACTCGAGTAGTTTCCAACTGATTTAGATGCAACTTTCAGTACCTTACTTTTAAAACATTCCCCACATACCCTAAAAATTTGAATTTCTAACCTACATGACCCGTGACCTGTTTCTCAAGGTCATGTCAGGCGCAACTGGCGTCCCGCAGCATCGATGTTTGTAACTTGTGCAGTTTTCGAGTGTTTGTTGTTTCAGGAGCATATGCACAGGTGTTTCCAGGTGACAGTTGTGGTTTTCACTGAGATTGTGGCCTCGATTGACCTTTTCAGAAGTCAACTGAGGTAATTGACCTCCGATGACCTCAGATGACTGTTTTGGGCTTCTGGCGGATTCTAGGACATTTCGTGATGCTGATTTAAAATTTAGGATCCATTTTACATAATTATATGTTCCACTGGGGTCATGCACTTCCACAGGTCAACCGAAGTCACTGACTTCAGATGACCTGACATTACTTTTTTTGGAATTTGGCAGTTTTTAGTACATTTTGTGACCCTGATTACGATTTGGCAAACATGAAGCATTATGATATGCTCATTCAGGATTCTAGCCCGATAAAATTAAATGTAAACGCATTTACAATTGTTATGAATTTTGGGTCATTAACCCGCGAGTTACTGGGGGGCTATTTTTGCGCCCCCCCCCCCCCCCCCCCTCCCGTGATTTTGCAATAACTCCTAAACGAACACAGCTATCGTCATCAAACTTGCAGTACCTTCTCTCACATCAATTTCACACATGTTGGCAAAATAAAAAGTATGAGGTTATGATAGGTCAACTAGGAATGACGTCAGAGTGACGTCATGTTCTTCGGTTTTGGTTGCAAAATAATGGTTTTCGGAAAACGCTGTCAAAGGTACGATGTTTGAGATAAACTCAATAGTCTTAAACCAAATTACGGACAATGGACCGGGCTATCAAACTGCTATCTCGGATTTTTAAGATTTTTTTTTATTCAAAATTTTGAGAAATGCAAATATTTTTGTTTTGTTTTTACAAAATTACGAAGGTGAAAAGGCTCCCGTAGGGCCAGGGTTAATTGGAGATTGATATGTGGCGATGACTTTTGAAAATGCAAAAATCATAGGCGTGTGCAGTCACTCAATATGGGGTGAAGTAAATGCGGAATATTTTTTTTTGTGATGTTTTTTTTTAAATAAATGAAATGGTATGTTATTGTGACATTAGACACAGTTATAAATCATATTTTGTGCCATAGGCGGTACCAGGTTAATGAAAAAGGGGGTCAAATATAAACAAATATGAACCGCAGGCATGTTGCTACCCAGCACTATAAATAAGTTACTGATCGTAGCTAGTTCTTTTTTGCATATTGTACTTCATCATAGGCGCATCCAGGACGCAAACTGGGGAGGCGCAAGACCTTTTGATAGGTATATTATCCGCTATTATGATACTAACTAGACAACAGTGACTATTTCACTTACAACTTCAATTCACATTTCTTACCCCATTTTTACCCTACCTGGACTCGGCCTATTATCTCATAATCGTTCGTAGAGTACCCTGTGGTGCGTGGTTGATCCGAAAACTGCAGTATGTTATGTCATTGTAGGTCCATGCATCTTAGTTTCCTTGCAATAATATGACCCCCTTTCTTCCATTCCTGAGCGCGCTTCTGCAAAACAATGATTGTATTACCTCTCTCCTGGTCCCATATGTGCATATATAATTATAAGTTAACCGTCTATTGCGCCGTAATCGATGGCATATCGTCATCACCATGCCAGTCACCCCCCATTGCATGTGCCTGAACACGCCCCTGCAACTTTATATGTTATACATTATGCAAATAATGAAAGGAGAAGCTATCTTTTACATCTTGATAGCTATAAATGTTCCTTACATCGCTCTATTGGATTTCCACCTAGCATTGAATACTTCCTGGACCCCCTCCCCCCCTTTCAAGCCCCTGAAACCGCCTCTGCCATGCAATTTGTATGATATTTCATTAACATCAACTAATTTGCACTTGCTGCAATCACCGTAAACCGATGTAACTCCTTCATACTTGAGGCAGTTAGGAAGAAACCGTGAAGATCGCATTTCCGTATTATCGCCAAATGTCGCCGCCGAACCCTCCCAAAACCGTGCCCCTGGAACCGCTCCTGTTCAGGTTAAGAACTCAAAATTTTGACTGCAAATGGGGAATTCAATTCTAGGAAAAGTCCCAGAAATTAATGGGCCTGCTCCCAGCTGTTCTAGAGATATCTTCGAAAAAATATGAGGGGGCGGAATCCGCCCCCCCCCCCCCCCTGTTAGGGGGGAAGGTACAAATAGGGGTAAAGCGATATTTGATTCAATAGCGATTCAGAATAAAAGAACGTGGCATTGACTCGATTTGTGTTATTATTCACGGTATGATTTGACGGTATGAGTTGATTCATCAATTACAATGGATACATTCAGAGTTGCATCATGAATCAGTCTGAACTGCAGTTCCAGTACCCGTATGTGGTGGTTCTGTGTTTAACAGCGGTGGTGGCAAGAAATATAATTTTCCAACACTAATTTAAAAATGACTTGGTTGGTCTCGGCGTGTTACCATGGTAGATCCTTACCTCGTCTCCGTCTTTCGTCACTCTTGTCTCGCCTCTCACCACTCGCCACTCGCCACAAGTCCTCCCTTCTCGACCTTTGGGGCTAGAGTGAGGCCTCCTTCTGCCAGGTGGGTCGTGATAACTCTCTGCTTACATATTTGTACGACGTTCAGATCAATAAACCGGTTTCCATTGTTTGACTGAGGTTACCTCATCCTTCCGAGAGCCTCTAAATCAGATATGAATTGTGCAGCATGTTCGGCTTAAAACGTGTCTCGTCATGTCCGTATTCATAATGAATATACGGTAAAGCGGGGGTGGCACCATAATGTCGAAGCTCCGCTATTCCCACAAGGAGCGGCAAAGTATGAGTTGTATATCCACATATCTGCATTTACTGCGTCCGTGAGCACTGGAATGTAGTGGAAGGTGCCTCTCGCGAATATTTATTTATATTTCAGCTCGCTATCGGCAATCGAAGTACAAGGTATGCTCGCGTAATTTTTGTTTAGGACCACGCTCTATTTATTTGTCTTTTTATCACGTGCTTTTTATATATACATCTTAGTACATTATGCAATCCTCTGCTCGCGTAATTGACATGTTGCGGCAGCTCTAACAGGAAATCAGTATCGTTGCCAAATTGCTGCGAATATACTAATAAGGGGGTGCGTAGGTCTGGAAATGTTGAATATGACACTTGTTTAATTAATTATCAGCATATACCTCTAAAAGAAGCTTTTAGGAAGCAAAACATTTCGAAAGCATAAACTTACATTTGCAATGCAGATCTCTAAAGTGGCGCAAATTTAGAAAGTGGTGCATATTGTTACGACATTGACCCTTCACAATAAATCGTGGCTATTACCACCACGGAAGAAGCAGTATGGAAGGCAAATTTGCCGGTCAAAACACGAGACACATGACACACACACACAGCACACGTACACGCACACGCACACGCACACGCACACGCACACGCACACGCAAACGCACACGCACACGCACACACACGCGCGCACGCACGCACGCACGCACGCACGCACGTAGGCAGGCAGGCAGGCAGGCAGGTCCGCCCGCCCGCCTGCCCGCCTCATTTTTTCCCTTTGACCATCATGTACAAAACTGATGTGAGACAGGGTACTGAAAGGTTGGTGACGATACGGGTAATGGTTTAGGAGATAGTGCAAAATTCCGGAGGCCTGTTCATGGGCCCTGCGGTTGGCTGCGGTTCGGCGGTCAGCTGTGGTCGGCAGCAGGGGGCATAACGGAAAGTGGGGATGGGGCGAACGGTATGACGTCAAACGGCTGCGGTTGGCTGTGGTTCCAGCGATTGGTACGGAGCGACCACAGAGACTGCAGGATGAAATATCATATGGGGCTAGAGTGAGACCTCCTTCTGGCAGGTGGGTCGTGATAACTTTCTGTTTATATTATATATAAGGCGCTCAGACTAATAAACCGATTTACATCGGTTGACTGAGCTGGCTGAGCAGACCATTAAACGGGTTTCCACCGATTGACTGAATTTCCTCATCCTTCCGAGAGCCTCTAGATCAGATATGAATTCTGCAGCATGTTTGGCTGAAAACGTGCCTCGTCAAGAGTGTATTTACCTGGTGGCATACCTTCATGCCTTCCTACAAACTGCCTCGTGCGGCATGCCCCGTATATTGTTTGAATCTATGGTGGGGTAAACCACGGTTGGCACCACAATGTGGGAAGCTCCGCTATTCCCACTAGGAGTGGCGAAGTATGAGTTGTATATCCACATATCCGCCATTGCTGCGTCCGTGAGCACTGGAATGTAGTGGAAGGTGCCTCTCGCGAATATTTATTTAAATTTCAGCACGCTATCGGCAATCGAAGTGCAAGTATCTTCGCGTAATTGACATGTTGTGGCAGCTCTCCCGAGCACCGCTGGGGTATTCAGCCGAACGCGGGGCGGCGGCATATTCTGCCCCTCGTTATCTTCCGAACAAACAACCGCAGCAAGACGCACAAGGCGGCAATCGAAAGCTCTCCATGAGACATATCTAAAGCGTACGCAAAATTGTGAAAGTAAAGTCACATGGCAGGTCACGGTCAGGTCAAAGGTCAAATGGAGGTATTCGAGTTTTTGGGTCATACTTTCCACCCAAAGCCTTAGATTGCGACTATTATCGCACAAAGTGCTCTCGACGGTATAATGCATCTCCCACATAAGCAAAAAGGAAATTTTAAGCAAAGGTCAAGGTCAAGGTCAGGTCACAAAAGGTCAATAATCAATATGCGCAAAATATCTACGAAAGTCATGCAACATATGTTTTATGGGTCATTTTGCACGTATAATTCGATAGTAGCAGCCATTTGGACAACCTGGCCTCATATAATGGGCCTCAGATCAAGGTCAGGTCACTAAGGTCAACATTTGAAATTGATTAACCTAAATACAAACGGCATGTTCCTAGACCATTTATGTCTCCGAAATACAGCAGTAGAATTTATTTGTCTGTATCTGGTCATTACAAGCCAAAAAACGCAACTTCACAACATGTCTTCATGAGTTAACTATACTTACGCAGCCATAAGTCAGTCAAAAAAAAAATTGCTCTGAAATTTGGCTCGGTTGTCGTCCATAATTGATTCTCTAATACCAATTCGTTTTTGTATATCTCTAGAAAATGATTTTGTGGTAATTGTTCAGAGAAAATAGTTTCTTTTCTTTGTGCAGGTCAAAAAGTGATACAAACCCAAAATGTCGACAATCCGAGATAGCAATTTTGCAGAGAATGTTATTTCCTTCTTTTGACGTTTTATTTGCGATTTGCATCAACATTTGATTTTCTACGATTGTTCGAACGTTTATCGCTTTTCCACCAAAAATGACATGACCGACGTCATTAAAACGTCAGTGTCTCCCAAAGCAGTACAGCAATTTCGTTGACATTTTGGAAGAAGACGTATAATTGATGTAGCATAAGGGACTGGAAATTTCTCGTTGTTATATGTCAGTTTTAAGTTATTGAGAAAATCCGGGATGGGCAGATTTTGAACCCTTCCCCCCCCCCCCCTCAGCGGGGCGGGGGTTAACCCGCTATTGACTGAGGGGCGTTTAACACCCCCCCCCCCCCCCCTCTGACGAATTTTCGTAATAGCTCAAATACCATCAGCGCTATCAACGTGAAACATCTGGTATAACTTCTAAATCACGTTTACGTCTTCGGTGAACAAAATACATCAATTTCGTCGAAAATTTTCGAGTTATATCGAATTTAGTGACGTCACTACACAGGAGTTTTACACCAAAATCAGCTAAAATGCAATTGAACGTACAAATGCCATATTTTAAGCAAAATACAATTCAAAAGCGTCAAAAGATAGCAAATGACAAGGGCTACAACATGGCCATCTTGGACGTTTAAAATTTTGTTTTTTGATCCCCCAAAAGTCAAAACACTTGGGGGGAGGGGGAAATGCCCACAAAATAAAATTGTTCCAAGATATTAAAAAAGCCGGAATACATGTCAGAGAACTACATATGGGAAACTACCATGCTAAATTTCAGAATATCACTATTTTTGACTGACATGGCATCTAAAGTATGGGTAACTCAAGACGTCATATTAAAAAAATATCATTTTCGGCTTTTATTGACCAGATACAGACAAATATATGACCACTGAATTTCTGAGACAGAACTGATCTAGAAACATGCCTTTTGCATTTATATTTATTAATTTCAAATTTTGACCTTTAGTGACATGCACTTGACCAGTGACTCCGGTTCCCGCGGCATCTCACTTTGTATGTCAGACACAGTGTTTGATGATTAGTGAGCTGTATTGCATTGAGCCAACCCAGTCTGTTCAACAAGTCCGAAACGTGATCAAATTTTTGACGACCGTAGATGACTCGGGCTCCATAGTTTATATTTTTTGAATGCGATACAAATTTCGCTCAGTGCCGTTTCCGTAGACCGTAAGGCAATACCGAACTTGCGAAAGAACCAGGGCGTCGACAAGGGTGTAAATTACGGACGACGGCAGGTGCCCCTTCAAGTGTGAAAAGCCACTAAGGATTCCTAAGCATCGTCTGGTAATGAGGGAGATATGTGAATCCCAGCTTAGGGTTTTATCAAACAATACGACGAGATTTTTGGTATCTGGGACTGGCAGGACTATCTGGGTTGTCGCGAATTTTCACGGACAAATTTGGGACGCGCCGAACGTTTTGTGGACTGCCTAAAAGCATCATCTGGGTCTTCCCTGCGTTAACTTTCAATCCATTTGCTCTGAACCAGATATCAAGGGAAGATAAAGTTTGCTCCATAGCATAAGGTTCTGGAACTCGGATTTGTTTACCACTTATCAAAGTTTGAGTATCGTCTGCATACTGGACTACTGTGATACATCTTCATCTACATCTCCCGCGAATAGGTTGAGGTCACTAAAAAAGATGCTATAAAGCAGGGGGCCGAGCGATGAACCTTGAAAAACACCAACATTGTTAGGTTTTTCGCAATGCTTACACTCTGCGTGTGATGTTTTAAAGGACCATTGCCACCTCGCAGGCCAATATGGAGTTTTTGGTGTGCATCAGTCGATTAAGCGTGTCCGATTTCACCTGGAAAATTTGGTTTCCAAAACTCCCCCCATTACTTAAAAAAATAATTTGCACCACTCATGCTTGCCAAGCATTCGTAGAAAAATTGGAGTCGCCACATCACTATTTATAATCACTTCTTTGCGACTGTTATTTTCTTTTGAATGTTGCAAACTCAACATCACCATTCCGTCAGTGCACTTTAAAATTAAAAAGCGTATGCAGTTAATTATATTTTCAACAACCTTAGCCTCTTTCATAATAAAACAGCAAGAATTGCTATGGCTCGACTTGGGACCGCAGAAGTTGTGACCTATACCGTATAACACAGATAGACTTTTCAAGGTCAGGTCTCGGCAAATTCGTACGCTTCGGCTTTGGGCGGGCACAGCCAAACTGCGAAACTGGTAAACCACAGCCCAAACTTAGTATACCACAGCCAAACAGGATGAGAGCGGCCATCATGAATCTAGTACTGAGCACAGCTGGCACCAACGTTTTGGAGTCAGAAATAAATACAAAATGCTTTGCCGATACACTGCTTTAGGTGCTGCAGGAGCAAGTTTGAGCTTGAGCATACATGATTGTTGATCCCCACCATTCATTCAAGTTGCTTTTTAGAAATCCTCCGGCGGTGGCAATATCTCTTTAACCCGCGCACCGCAGGGGGGGTTGATTTCCGCCCCCCTCAGGTTTTTCAAAGATAGCGAAAAAACGGCGGCGCGCAGCGCCGCCGGGTTTTGGCACACCTGCTAGGACATCAATTGCAAACAATTTGAAAAAAAAGCGTCGGGTCATCTCAGGTCAGGTCACCAGACCAGGTCAAGTGACCCCAACTCCAAAAATGTTTGCAGTTGTGCCAAAGCCAGAATTTTTCACCGATCAGTTTGAAACTTACAGGATGTCATGAGGGCATAATTACTTACAATTTGTTGATCTCGGAATTTTGATATCGGTGACCTAAGGTCAGGTCAATTCCGTAACCTCCCCATAATAAGTCAATGGGGAAATATAAAATGCTTCCTATGTCAAGGATATGCATGATATTAGTCCAATTACTTCTGAATCATGTTATTATAAGATATTCTTAATGATCCAAGTGTAATTTGTGTTCAGTGACCCCTATTGGGTCATTTGAGGTCATCCGAGGTCACCATCACTTTTTTGGCAATAACTCCCGACATAATGAAGATAGAGAAGTAAAACAGACATCAACGTGTTTGTCTCGTCGAGATACGTCTTCTCATATGCAACATGTCTTACTTGGGTCACCACTTGACCTTGACCTGAGGTCAAATTGTTAAGTTGACTTAACAAGGTTACCATGTATATCATTCGAAGCGCCTTGACAAGATAAACACAATGACGTAAACAGTTTTCCGTTATCTGTAATAAGTAAAAAGTTAATTTAATATAAAAAAACGATTTAGAAAGACAAAAACGGCATTTTTTTAAATCTTTTGGACCTCTGGAGCCTCAAATATTGACTTAAGATCAAATCTGAAGACTCTTGAGCGATTGCAAATTTCACTGGCTGGCATTTACTTCTTTCCGTTTGTTTCTAACTAGCATCTTTTCTGAGATATATGGGAATTTCTGTGGCGATGTCCTAAAACAGGAAAAACTGGAAAATTTGACCTTTGATGACCTCTGGTGACCTCAATTTTTGACTTGACCTAAAAGAACACTGAAATACTTTCGATAGAACATGTATCAAGCTATCAAATGCCTTTTTCCGCTTCTCGCTACGTAGCGTAGTTTTCGAGATCTTAGGGGGGGGGCGGAATCAACCCTCCCACCTGCAGTTCGTGTTCGGCACAAAGCCCCTGCAGTGCGCGGGTTAAGTAGGCCAAAAACCACGAGGCAGTAGAATGCAGTAGGCTCCTAATTTGAAGAGTAGCTTAGAGTTGTCGATCACATCAACACATTTACTTAGATCAAGCAGGCAGAGCAGTGATAACTCGCCTCGGTCGTTCGCGGCAAGAATTTGATCTGATACAGATATCAGTGCCGTCTCAGTATTGAATATCGGCGTCGAAATCCGTGCTGGGTGGGTGACAGGATGTGGTTGCTGAACATGTAATGGTACAGTTGCTGGTGTACGGCGCGCTCTACAATTTTAGCAATAACAGGGACAATAGAGATTGTACGGTAGTTGGAGGGGTCGGTGGGGTCGCCAGACTCGAATATGAGGTGAACCAGGGAATGTTTCCATGATGCAGGAATATCGAAGTAGAGTATACTAGAACTAACCAGACGCAAGATCAGAGGCCAGATGGCGTCAAATGAGAGCCAAATCGTACGGATGCTGATATACTGTACTCGTACTCGTACGGAAACTGATATACTGGATACTGTATATCGTACGGATCGTACGTGTATGTGTATCGTAAATCGTACGGATGCTGATATACTGGATACTGTATATCGTACGGATCGTACGTGTATGTGTATCGTAAATCGTACGGATACTGATATACTGGATACTGTATATCGTACGGATCGTACGTGTATGTGTATCGTAAATCGTACGGATACTGATATACTGGATACTGTATATCGTACGGATCGTACGTGTATGTGTATCGTAAATCGTACGGAAACTGATATACTGGATACTGTATATCGTACGGATCGTACGTGTATGTGTATCGTAAATCGTACGGATACTGATATACTGGATACTGTATATCGTACGGATCGTACGTGTATGTGTATCGTAAATCGTACGGATACTGATATACTGGATACTGTATATCGTACGGATCGTACGTGTATGTGTATCGTAAATCGAACGGAAACTGATATACTGGATACTGTATATCGTACGGATCGGACGTGTATGTGTATCGTAAATCGTACGGATACTGATATACTGGATACTGTATATCGTACGGATCGTACGTGTATGTGTATCGTAAATCGTACGGATACTGATATACTGGATACTGTATATCGTACGGATCGTACGTGTATGTGTATCGTAAATCGTACGGAAACTGATATACTGGATACTGTATATCGTACGGATCGGACGTGTATGTGTATCGTAAATCGTACGGAAACTGATATACTGGATACTGTATATCGTACGGATCGTACGTGTATGTGTATCGTAAATCGTACGGAAACTGATATACTGGATACTGTATATCGTACGGATCGTACGTGTATGTGTATCGTAAATCGTACGGATACTGATATACTGGATACTGTATATCGTACGGATCGTACGTGTATGTGTATCGTAAATCATACGGAAACTGATATACTGGATACTGTATATCGTACGGATCGTACGTGTATGTGTATCGTAAATCATACGGATACTGATATACTGGATACTGTACGGATACTGTTTTTTTTTACAAAAAACAGGTTTGTGCTTTTGGGCTAGTCAGTTTCATCATAATCCAGGACACTCCAGCAGACGGCGTCAGACACGACGTCATGCATGCAAACCGCCTATGCGTGCAAACCGGTTTTCCTGTATGAGCTGAACGCAAATTACGAAGGTCGCTGCATTTCATTAGAGTTGGAAGGCCTCAGTTCAGATTCAGTGGCCGTGGAGGACGGCACGCAAAGTGACCGGCGACGAAATACGTTTGGCGAGAGACAAGGAAGGGATCATCGCGTCAACAGGCAAAGGCCATCTATTCTATTGTTGAGGTGAGTGTGTAAATTCATCAGCTTCTTCCCTAGCCGAAATGTCAATAATTAGTTTTGGAGTGCATGCACCCAATGCGTAGAAATGAGCGAAGGCGTCGTGGAGGTCGGTGGAACGAAAATACAATAAGTCTTTCATTCGATGTGCGATCAAAGCGCATGCGTGGTTTTAGGTCCTGTTTCCTGAGTTAGACTCGGTGGGACATCAGCTCGCGGGAACCCCGAGTGACGCTCCCGTCCATTATTGCCCTGCCGGGTATATGTGTTGTAACTTGGTCGCCAAATTATAATGTGTAATATGCACTTACGCAAGCAGAAATATCACTAGGTGTATGACTGGTGTTGCCAAGATGTATTGATCCGATTTGTAATTATCTTGGTCTTCTTTTTTGATAAAATGTCGCATAACTGCTTGCCTTTATTAGCCGTTTTCACGAAGGATTTATTCGCCGGACGCTTTCCCGGGGTAATATTTCGGGCGATTGTGGCGGATCGGGTAAATGGGTCAATAGCTTGTAAGAACACAGCTTTTCCCGGTGATTTTTGGTATCAATTGAAACTTTGAGAATTAATGCACTTTCTGGATATTCCATTTTAATGATAACACCATAGTTTTCTTAAAATTAACAATTTCGTCTTAAGCTAGCTACGGTGATGCCAGACGGCTGGAGCGGTTTCGGGCGTTTGGTGCGACTCCATCGTGCTCGAATTACCCGGAAGTGCGGGTTCAGGTAAATAGGTCATATTTTGCAACCAAAACATGGTTTTCAGGAATAATAGCTTATTTCAATGAAAACTAGATGAATCTTCATGTTTTTAGTCATATTCACTTTTGAAAGCAAGGATTAATCATAATTATCAATTTCGTTTGTATCATTCTTTGCGGAGAATATGTCCGCCTGCAGCTGCGTTCCCCGTGTGTGAGTGTGTGATTAGATTTAAACGGCTTCTGCGTATCCCCCGTGGTCTGCGGGTGCGGCTATAGCTGTTGTAGGTCGACGGGAATGCGAAAAACTGGCCCTGCGCATGCCACTCGTGACGTCAGGCGACCGGCCGCGTTACGGACCGAGTCGCTCATTTTCCGCTCCCGGGCGTCTGGAAGCGTAAGGCCGCCATAGGAAAAACGGACTAAATTCGTAATATAATCATGTTTACGACGTATTCTTCGGAAAATGTGACAAACGTACCCCCATGCCAGATAACACCATTGTTCATGCATAAGATAACTAATTCCGGTACTTTGTAACTATCGCGGTGGGTCCGCCTTTTTGTATTATATAAATACTTATTGGTCATATTTAACGTTACCAATTTCGGAAAACGCCTAGTTCCTAGATCATATGTGGTTATTGAATGAACAACGCATAATTTTTTTTAACAAAAATACCCCCGTTCTATATCTAAAAATGTGTCGGGAATCCAATACTAACATTCATCATTTTGTAGCGTTGCATGATTGTTCGCCAAATTGCATTGCATTTACAAATTATTGCTGGCAACGACAAATAATTGACAAATGCTTTCCATTTAGAGGTCACACATCAGATCGGGCCAACTTTTTATAGTGTGGTGTGTTTCTCCGGCCCTTCTTGATGTTTCAGGCTAATGTTTTCCTCGGGGCCCTTGCAAGGTTACATGAGGTCATCCGAGGTCACCAACACTTTTGTTGTATCAATAACTCTCGACAGAATGAAGATGGAGAAGTAAAACCGCCACCAATGTGTCTGTCTCGTCGAGGCACGTCTCCTAACATGCAAACATGACCTTGACCTGATGGCAAATTTTTAAGTTAACCTAACCTGATCAACTTGAATATGATTTAAAACGCCTTGACGAGACGAACACGAAGGCGTACAAATTATTGCCTTATCTTTATTAGGTAAAAAGTTATTTGTGGATTTTTTTTTGGCAAAAAAAGAGTTTTGTTTTACCTTTGATGACCTCTGGAGCCTAAACTGTTGATCTGAGCTAAAATGTGAGGACACCGCAGCGATTGGATTGTCAAAGAGCTTTCTATTGCTTTTTTCCGTTTGTTCCTGGATGCAATAGTTCCCGACATTTTTTTTCTCTAAGAAAAGTCCTACAACTGCAACATAATATGACCTTTGAAGACCTCTGGTGACCTCAATATTGACCTAAGTTAAAACATGACCAAAATAGTTTCAAAATTGTTTTTGACGAGCTTTCAAACGGTATGTCGAAAGGTAAAGGCGAGGTAAAGGTAAGTAGGTAATCGCGCCAACGATTCTGTCAGACGAAAACGTACACATTTCTAAAATATTCCACTCATGATCGCCTAGGAAACCAAATGATTTGTTAACAATTTACCTTTTGCCAGTCCTATATTAACCCGCCATTGACTGGGGGGGGGGGGGGGTACCCCCCCCCCCCCCCCCCCCCTGATGAATTTTCGCAATAACTAAAAACTAATAGCGCTTTCAACGTGAAACTTCGGGAACCTTCTTATTTACGTCTTGTGTGCAACAATGAAGACATTCCATCGAAATTTGTTTTGAAAAATTTGAAATTTGAGTTATAACGAATTTAGTGACGTCACTACACACGAGTTTTACACCAAAATCAGCTAAACTTTGCCAGGCCGTACAAATGTCACATTTGAAGTAAAATGCAATCGAAAAAGGCCAAAAGATGGCAAATTGCAACGGCTACAAACCTGCTATCTTGGACTTTTGCAAATCTTAGTTTTTTACCCAAAAACAAACAAAACAAAAATCATTTTGTTTTTGGGGAGGGGGGGGGAATTATCACAAAACCAAAATTTTCTTCAAAAAAATTACACGGAAGATATGTCAGAGAACCATGCATAGGCAACTACCATGCCAAATATCAAACTGATATCTCCATTTTTGACTGACTTATGACATCTAAAGTATGGGTAACTCATGAAGTCATTTTGTTTTGCCTTTTATTGACTAGATACAGACAAATAAATGCCACCACTGTATTTCTGAGACAAAACTGGTCTAGCAAAATGCCTTTTTTGTTTAGATTTAACAATGTAAAATTTTGACCTTCGGTGACCAGAACTTGACCTGAAATTGACATTTACTTCACATAAATAAAGTCAGGTGGTAAAATGACTATCACTATCGAATTATACGTGGAAAATAACTTATGAAACATGTGTTGCATGACTTTCGTAGATATTTTGAGCATAGTGACCATTTGTCACCTGATCTTGACCTTGACCTTGCCCAACAATCTCACTTTAGCTCCTGCGGGACAGGTATCATACCTTTAGCAGCACTTTGGTTGCAACTGGTCGCAATCGAAGGCTTTGAATGGAAAGTATGCCCATAAACTCAAATACTCCGATTTTTAGCTTTGACCTAGCTGTGACCTGACATTTGACCTCACCTTGACTTTTTTTATTATGCTTTAGATTCGACTCACTGAGAGCTTTCGATGGCCGACCTTGCGCGTCTCGCTGCGATAATTGGTTCGGAAGATAACCAGGGGGGGGGGCGTTTAACGCCCCCCCCCCCCCCCCCCCCAGTCAATGGTGTTCTGCTGAGACCCCAGTCAATGCCGGGTTAAACTGTCATAGACAATAAGCGCAAGGTATTGAGGAATCAATATTTTGTACCATGTGACAATTTATTTTCCGTGGACATCCGCAATAACCCAGAAAAACGATGAGTTCATGTCATGGGACCTCCAGGCCATCGTTTCCCAACGGGCCGATCGCCTGACGTCACGTGGTACATGCGCAGAGCCAGGTTTTTGCATTCCCGTCGCCCTACAACTATAGACGCTCCCGCAGACCACGGGGGACGCGCAGAAGCCCTTTTTTCCGAATATTTTGCATGGATGGATTTCCGAGGTCAGACCCCGCTCTAAGCATAGCTTGCTGCGCAGGCCCTGACCCCACCACCCGATCAAGCAATTCATGGCGTCCGGCAGAATTTAGAAGCGAAAGTTTTGCGTGCCCGACATGCCTGGCCAATGTCTAATCACACACGAACACACGGGGACGCAGCTGGGCGGCCATCTTCTCCGTAAAAATGATAAAAACGAAATTTATAATTCTCATTCATTCTTGCTTTCAAAGTGAATATGACTGAAAACATAAATGGACTGATCATCTAGTTTTCATTGAAATAAGCCTCAATATGATTATTGATGCCAAATGTGAAAACGGCTATTATTTCTCTACGTTCTGTAAGTTTAATTATTCCTGAAAACCATATCGTTGCAAAATATAGCTCATTTCCTCGAACTCCGCACTTACGGGCATTTCGAGCACATGCACTGTAAAAAAAGATCACTAGCCAATTTTGAAATTAGGAATGTTTAACAACTGCCTCCCTTGTTCCTTGTCAGAGCATATAAGGAAATTATCAGTAAGAGCCTTGCACATTCAACAGTGTCCTTGTCTAAAAAATGCATACAAGCGGAATCATGGTATGGATAACTGCTCACTGGACAATCACCATGCTAACGACATAATTTTGCGCAGTGTTAAAGAAGTACTCACAGCCTCATCAGTTGTAACCGCCGGTAGCTTGTTTCAGACGAGTTCTAAGCGTGCCCCTCTATACGTCATTTTGATATTAGCTCAACTGACAACGCTCCGCCCAGTACATGCTAAAGAGATAGCCTTGCGTACGAGCCTCCTCGACATCCCCCTGGCCGTATCCAAGGCGGTATCAGTATAAGAGCGTCGAGTTGATTATCGTACGAGGTGAAAGGCGCAGGCGTGGTTCTTGAAATCTACCGCGATTAGATGCCCTTGTCAGGGTTAGCAGTGGAGGATTTGAACTTTGAAGCTGCTTTTAAAAGTAACATCTGTTCCCGCGCAAATGCATCGGCCGGGCCCCCGAGGTTGCGTCGCGTCTCGATTCAGATTCGGTGTTTTCACGTGGGTGGTTTGGTACTGATATTGAAGGTAAGCGATCTTGTGTTATTTTCTGTAGGCTCAAGAGGAAGTTTAACCGCTTTGTGAACCCAAGTTATGATATTGTGGAACTTTTTTTAGAGGATTTAGCAGTTTTGCCCTCCATTGCAAACTGGAGTGCAACAATGGAGTCATAAAAGTGGTTCCACGATCTAAGTTTGTGGAACATTTTTCACAGATTTTTGTCTTCTCTCCAGTGGCAGACATTTTTTTTTTGTAATGCATATACCAACTTTGTATATTATTTGTATTATTGTATAATGTATTGTGTATGTGTAATGTATGTATAATGTATGCTATTTTTTGTCAATCTTCTCCTTCCATGTGTTATGCTTGTCAGCCATATTGTGCATCCATTTTTTACAGTCAAAGTTTTCATGGAACAAAACTTCCAAATTCAGAGAAATGAAGAAACATGTCACTTTTCTGACACTGGAGTCACTATCCATTCATTTTTACAGTCAAAGTTTTCATGGAACAAAACTTCCAAATTCAGAGAAATGAAGAAACATGTCACTTTTCTGACACTGGAGTCACTAGAGATGCAACTTGCAATGCAACGGATGACGCTAAATCCATGAACATACCTAACCTAACAACTTATGGATGTTTGTTCCAGGGTTTGTGCGCTGGAGGTTAGCTGCAATATATTTTAGGCAGGAGCCGGGTCTGAAGCCTAAAGCACAGCACAATAACTTAACCTAAAATATTTGCTTTTCCCTTGCCTAAAATCTATTCCAGTAACCTTCAGCACACAAACCCTGGTATGAAGATCCATAGGTAGGTTAGGCATGTCCATGGATTTAGAGTCATCCGTTGCATTCCAAGTTGCATCTCTAGTGACTATTCATGGATTCATTGATATTTCTCCATAATTGTCACTAAGAAATAATATTGACAGACTTGCCAGAGTTTTCCACTAAAAGCGGCTGAGCTCTATGTAGCTTTCAAAATGTGTCTGACACACCCAAATCGCTTCTGTCACTGGTTATTTTGGTTACTTTGATGTTATTTGGATTGGCCTACACTTGTGTTTCTGGAGTACTACTACAGTCAGCTGGCTTGCTATCCTTCTTCTATTAGGGTACTCCAGTCCCCAATATACCACTATAGTGTACCACCATAAACTTGGGAGGTTTGTTATTTAACTTATACCCCTACTTTTTATATTTAGGCTCATCCAGCTTCAGCACTGATATTAGTGACCTGATAATATACATTAAAAATAAATGTGCATATGTGTCCACTGGACACATGCACATTTATTTTTAATGTTTATTATCACATTTATTTTTGCCACAACCCTGGACACTGTCCAGGGTTGTGGTAGGGTAACAGTAAGCTCCTTTAATGCCAGACATGTCCTATCACCAAACATTTAATGCTATGGCATGTTGAAGACAATGCTGACGTAGAACACAGATAATTGCATCAAATGTTTGGTGATATGTGTCCGCATTAGATCTTAGATCAAAGAAAATACTAAAATCTGTGAATCTTCCATTCATCCTCAACCTAACCCAACTACCCTGACTCAGCCCCCCCCCCCCCCCCCCCCACATATGCCTCAGTGACAGCTTCCAGTCTGCCCACCCCATGACCCACTCAGAGGAGTACCGAAAGGTTGTCAGTGAGAAACTCAGAAAACTTGAGGAACCAAGGAGGAGAAACTCACTAGTCATTAGTGGTCTTGGTGCATACTTTGCCAATGAGGCAGTGTCAAAGTTTGAGACTGTCCAAGCACCTCATTGAAGAGAAACTCAAGAAAGTGACTCTGACTGATGTTGTAAGAATCACCTCAGAGACTGATCTCTTTAGAGGTAAAGTCACGATGATGATCTGAGGAAATGTTTGCTAGACAGGGCAAAACAACTAAAATTATGTACTCAATTCAGCTCAGTCTACCTCAGAAGGGACCTAGCCTACAACCAGAGACAGGTATTGAAAGCCAGACAAGAATCTTTCACAGCAGGCCTCTCCCGAGTTAACAGGGCAGCACCAATCTACCTAGCAGTGAGGCTACCCGATCCCCCACAGTTCCCCTCTAGCTCAGAAACAGTTCCCAAACAAGTAATGTCCCCCTCAAACTAGTAGTTCCGGCTACCAGCAAGGTAGCAACACAAAACACATTTATTCTGAGGGTTGGACATGCAAATGTTAATTCGTTGACAAACAAGCTTCACTTTGTTGAGCAATTTCTGTTGAACCTCCAGTTACAGGTGTTTTGTGCTACAGAAACACATCTACTGCACTCTATGCCTAGCTCCTTTGTCACAATCCCATCCTACAATGTGGTTAGACAAGATGTTTCTGGAGATGTTTCCAAACATGGGGTTTGCATGTATATACATGGCAGCCCTAAGTAGCTGCACTGTGATGTCCAGGTCAGCAACTGTTTAGCTGTACAGCTGGTCGACTTCAACTTGTTGATGATTGCAGTATGCAGACCTTCTTACTCTGACCTGGAGGACTCGCAGCTCATTGACTATTTACTCTCAGCCTGTTCAATGAAAGAGGTACTAATTTTGTGTGACTTCAACCTGCCCTCATTACATTGTGATCAGAGTGACTGGAATCAATCAGCATCATGTGTGGGCATTTTTTAAAGGTATTTATCAGTCTGGACCTTGCCCAGTGGATCAATGAGCCAACATTTCCACGCTCAGGGAATATATTGAACCTGATAATCACTACTGATAATGACAGGATTAGTGCAGTGCAAGTTTTTCCACCCATGCCAGGCTGTGACCACTGTCCTACCATATGTGATTACCTTTTCAACCAAGCCTACCTTCCCACAACCTCTTCAGGGAAAAGTCGTAGACGGTGGCACCATGACAGATATGGCCATATTTATGTAAGGCTTAGTGAAGTAGATTGGGATTTGGAACTCTGCTACTTTAATGTACAGGACGCCTACACCAGATTTCTTGATGTTGTTTCCCCTCTGGTGGAAGAACATGTTCCTGCACATACCTTGTCAAACACTAGAAAAGTACCATGGAAAGTTAATCCCCCTACCAGACTTGGAGAAATGGAGAAAAGCTGGATGGAGAAAAGCTGCTCAAGGTCTCAACTGGGCAGAAATTCAAGCACATCATGAGATGTATTGGGAAGCTTCTTTATTAGCAACCGTTCGGAGGAATTTTGCTTTGACATCCCAATCCAGGTATGAAATGCAAATGTTAGATGACTTAAAGTCCAATCCCAAGCAGCTCCATGCCTACATACGACACAAGAAAGTTGGTTGTCCTTCTGTGGGTCCGCTGAGGTTCGAAGATGGCAGCTTGACAGATGATTCATTCAGAATGGCCGAAACACTAGCATCAGCCTTTGAGAGTGATGATACTCTATTGTTCATACTCTAGCTGGGTCAGGAGCCGCAGAACATCAGGGAGTAGATAGTTACATGCCTCCACTTCATTTGCAATTTGAAGATGTATTACATTCACTTCAGTCTCATTCATTCACATCCCTCCGGCGATGCATAACGGCCAGTTGATTGCAAGTATTTGGTTATGAATTTGGTGTTTTTACTGTTGCCCCTGATGTCCGTAATGCATTTTCTAATCATAATTATTTGATTTTGTACTCTTCTACTGTTCAAGACAACCTAAAAATATGGAACTTCATTGTCACAACATACCAGGGAAAAAAATGTAACGTTAAAGGGAGATAATGACCTTGTTATTTTGTTTAAACGATTTTTTTTTTAGCTCCCGTTATGGTATAACAATTACGGAATTTATATTTAAGAATTAATAAAGCATTTTCCTATTAAGGAGTTTTAAGTTTTTGAAAAATTGAAGATACTTACTTGTGTGGTTTCGTTTACGTCCATTCGGCCTTGACCCAACTCTATATGCAGTGCTACGCTAAGTGGCGCTTTTGATACGTTTCGGGCGCAAGAAACGCCTAATAAACATCCAGTTGGAAAACGTTCAAAAAAGGATCGCTGCTACGAAATAACAAAGGTATGTGAACCATCAGTGAAGAATGCTTTTGTTAATGTTCCTATGTGTAAACGACTGGTGGTTGTGATACAACAAATCCGTAGCCAGGTTAGAAACGTAATATTTTGGGCGAATGTGACGGGTATAATCGAATTGAATTCAAGCATAGATGGCAAAAGCATTCAAGTACCATAAAATGCGCCAAGTACTTGCCGATCCGTTGTTTTCAGCGGGGAGCACTTGAGCGTTTCCAAATTGAAATATCTTTGGCTAGGAACAGTTTTAGGCAAAAGGTGATGAATTTACAATATATTTTGGCCTCGTCTGTCGATTTCAAGTGATAACTCTATTTTTGTGGAAAAAGGTCATTATTTCCCTTTAAATGACGAAACTCGGGGATTTAAAATGGGATCGTGGGTAGAGTGCACTTGTTAATATCGCTGCCGATACTAAGTTGATTGGTATCATCATCATCCCGATACCTATTAGAACTTGCTGACACTAATACCAATACCGACACCAAGTTTTATGGGAAGTTGCGTCTCTTATTCTGACTTGCTGTCATAAGAAGAAAAAATATATTGTTTTTTCCGTATATCTCTGGTTTATTGCGATGAATTACACCAGTATGGAAGCAATTATAAATAAGTTTCACAACAGATTGTCTTTTTTGCATCCATACATCCCTTGGGGTGTTCTCCCATGGTTAAGTTGATAGGAACATAAATAACAGTCTTTATTTCCTGAACATAATCAAGGAAGTATCTGCAACGCGACGTGGCTAAAGTTTGCCGATTCTGGATAACTTAAACCGTTTTTTTTTAAATTAGCAACTTTAAAATAACATAATTTGAAAACTGTAACCATCAATCAATAGCACCAGTCCGTCCACCAGTTTTGCACCAAATATAATTTTATTTGTGACCTTTAAAAAAAAAACAGGACACACCAAAATGTGCTAGAAGTATGCTTAAGCTACCCTGAACGGCATTACCCTAAAAGCTTTGAGCCAGTTGAGTAATGATGCCTGTGATACATCTAAGCTACCCCTCGACGGTACCATTTAAAGGAAATAGTTCACCTTCGGAAAACTTGTGATAGCATGTTTTTATTAAATACTGCATTACAATTTGTTTTCATATTCCCAGAAATGGCCACCAAACATGTCTATTTAGAACACAAGGTCGTGATTTTTTAATTTCATCAAAACTATATGCATGCTTTTTTAATCTGGCTCCTCCCATCACGCGGATGAAAACAATGGCTCAGCCAATGAGATTTAAAGTAGAGTACGCTCGTACTATGGTCACCATTGCAACCGCGTCAATGAACGCTACTTGCAAGGTGATTGGCTGACTAGAAGCCTTGATCCAGGTGTCTCCCAGCACCGCATTCCTGGCATTCTTTCGCCAGCACCGCATTCCTTCGTATAAATAATCAAATAGCTTAGGCTTAAGAGTCTTTTCAGCCGTGGGAAGTGGTATGGAGGGCTAATTTAACACGGGCTACACAACTGCTATCTCAGTTCAAATCCCGATGTTGAAGGCGAACTATTTCAGGATTATTGCGAACTATTTTTCATTTTCATTTGCGAACTATTTCCTTTAATGTAGTGGATTAGAGGGTGATCTGCTTCTGCATGTAAAGGTTAAGGTAGTAGGTTAGGGTGAATTGATGTTACACTGGATATGTCCTTTAGTCAGACATGTGCCTGGATCACAGTTACCTTAAAGGGAATAGTCCACCTTGAAAAAATTCGAGCAAATACTCTAGAACCATTAAACAGGCTACGCAGATAAAAATACTGGTTTCAAATTGTCCGAAAACCCATGAATTGTGAAGATATTGATGAAAAAAGGTTTGATACTCCATAACGTCATTTTCATATGTGACGCAACGTTTGCGTCACACATATGACGTCACACTTTCGGTCTTAACGTGAATGCATGTTCAACGATTGCAGCTTCGCCATTCTATTCGGGCAACTGAATGCAAATGTGTTCGTTGCTGTTCTGGCGTAGCCATCGGTTTTTTAAAATTGATTTGTACGAAGTTTATTGGTCTAAATTGCGCCAGTGTTGATCTTGCGAGCAAGAATAAACACAAGAGATGCCGAAATTATGTAACATAAAATATCTAGTTCAAATTTGAACCGATTTTTTTTTAAATAAATTAAAATGATCCCAAGAATCTTTGAGAAATGCACATTTCGATGCTGGATGGGATTTTTCCTTATATGCAATATGTAAAACACAATTTACAAAAAAAAAATGTACACTGAGTCAACTGTGTGGTGGTCAAGTGTGTGGAATTGCTGTCCAAACAGCTGTGCCAAATTTGGCGCCGCCGTTTTTACGCTATCGGCAAAAAACATGAGGGGGGGTCAATTTGACCCCCCACCAGGGCGAAGGTTAAACAGTCATAATGTGTAAATTTGTAAACGCAAATTTGTCTTACAATTACTCAAGGAAAAACTTGCTGCATATAATTTTGGTCCCATTTCGACATTTCAGCTCGTCAATGATGACCACCAGTATGACACTGGCTTCCGTTTCACTGTAAGGGGTTGTAAACCGCTTGTTACTTCCGTTGTAGTAACTCGCGTGAATTTGTGGTTTGCACATTCCATCATCCGGCTTCAGGTCAACAGCTAGTCAACCTGGCTGTTGTTTAGTGATGATCCTGTGACTGCCCAGCTTCAGATTACCTTGATATCCAGGCATCCAGTACCTAGCTGCCCAGTTACCGAACTTACACCGTTTAACAACCACAACATTTAATTTAATTTATTCCACATCAACGGATCAAAAGTGATGCTTTAATGTGTTGAAGCCTCCCCCCATACAAAAAAAAAAAAAAAAAACAATAGCGGACTAAATGGAACGATGTGTATCTTGTGTCTCGCACGATAATTTGTTTGTCTTCAGAGAGGCAACAGCTGACCAACATGACCCTTTGAGCATCGGCTCCTGCACCGGCGTGGGGGCTCTGTCGAGATGCAGCACTGTGGCGGTCAACGAAGAAGCTTCAACCCCGAGGGCTCGGGTCGGAGCATCGCCAAGTGAGAGGTTCGTAAATCACGTTTTCATAAACACTGAATCTGCTGGATCCAAGCACTTACTTTTTGCAATAAGTGTGTTATTCATGATGTGCAATGTTTGAATGGTGTAGGGGAGACCGGGGCAAAACGCCCCACCTTCAATTGTCGATAGTTGACAACTTGAAGGTAACGATTTTCACTGCACAAGAGAAAACAATCTTTGAATAGTTAGGTGTGTAAATTTGAGGGATCAGCACGGCTCCGTTGGAAAGTTGTCTAGCAAACGTGTCGGTGTCAAATTTTGTCGGTTCCAGTCAATAAGCTGACGCTATGAGTCATCAAACGTCTTGCCCTGGTCTCCCCTACAGATGGGAGTTGTGCTCTATTACGCAATTGATTAAAGGAAAAATATATTAGGGCTGTTTTCCTCTAAAGTGATTTTTATTGGCACGATATTTAGAGGAGAAATGTTATTTGTTAGAAGGAATTAGCTGATTAAGCAAATAACGTCAGAGTGAACCATGGCTTCACCTAGAATGTGTTAAGTTGATGCAGACTGCCTACTTCCATAATATTTCACAAGTCAGTGATCCGCGAAAACTGAGCTGTGGGTTAAAAAATATAAACAGCTGTGGGATAACAAAAAAATCGAGAACATCACTAATTTAAGCGCAAATCAATCATATTCACTTAGAAAAGCAGCAGTTCAGATAACACCGGCTACAGAATTTCACCAAAATAACTATCTATCTGAACTATCTGAACTTTTTACGTCATTTTCGTCCCTGTTCGCTGTTTTGTCCGTGACTGAAGTGATAGGATACCAATGCATTAGGCACGCCTGTGAAACTGCTCCAGATACTTAAAGTATGCTGGCTCGTTTTCAATGCCTCTTTTGTTGGTAATGATTGTATCTGTATGTTCCAGTCTTCGGTTTCCGGTGGCAGGATTTCCTGAGGAAAGCCTGTCCCTGAACCTGCAGAGGAAGCTACACTCTGAGGAGCACCTCGATGGATGCGACTGGAGCCAACTCATGGGAGCTGTGCATGAAATGCAAACCAGGATTACCATGTAAGTCCATCATGGCAAGAGCGTGCCAAAGTCCTGCATGTGACGCCATGCCACTTTCTAGGCCAGTCAGTCGCGCCGTCCCAGAATGCATCCTTCCCCGATCGCAAGTCTGTATACGGTATACACCGCTAAGCTCTGGTGGCGTTGATTGAACCGAGATACATCACAATAATGACCTGGAGTCAACATTTTCAGGAAGGTGCGGAAAGGATATGGATTAAATTGTACCAAAAAGCGTCACCGCTTTTTTTGCTATCTAAAAACGCAAGAATGCCTCCCTCCAGTAGGGCGCGGGTTACGTATTTCTGTCATGCATGGTTCTGTTGACAGGACCGACCCAACATACCCATTTTCTGCTTCCGCCATCGGCTTGTCATTTCAGGCTCAAATTAGCTCATGTTAATTTAACCCGCGCCGTGCCCAGAAAGGCGCTTGGTCGACCACTCTGGTTCTTCGACTAAAATAAAAAGGAATTGCCCAGTTGAGACTGATTGGCAGTTGGCGCCGCTAAGTTTAATCCGCTCACTGCCGGGGGGGGGGGATTTCCGCTCCCCCCCCCCCCCCCTCAGGTTTTTCGTCGATAGCGGAAAAAACGGCGCGTAGCGCCGCCAAATTTGGCACATCTATTTGAGCATCAATTGGTCACATTGTGTCAATTTTAACCCCGGGTCATGTCAGTTCAGGTCACCAGTTCAGGTCACGTGACCCCACCTCCAGGAATGTTTGCGGTTGTACCACATTGATGGATGGATTTGCAACTTTCAGCATTTCATAAGGAAATCATAAGCTACAACTTGTATATCTCGGATTTTGTTATATTGTTGACCTGAGGTGAGGTCAATTCCGTGTCCTCCCCATTATAAGTCAATGGGGAAAATGCATATCCCTCTTATTTCAAGGATATCCATCAGATTAGTCTAATTCTTTCAGGATCATGTTTTATTGGGCCATTATTGATGACCCAAGTCCTAATTTTGATCAGTAACCCCTGAAAAGGTCATCAGGTCATCCGAGGTCACCAACACTTTTTCGTCAATAACTTTTGATAGAGAACAGATAGAAACTGGTTAATGGCACCAATGTGTCTGTCTCGTCAATACGCATCGAGTGATATGAAACTTGACCCAATTTGACCTGCTCGGGTCACGTGACATTGACCTGGGGTCAAATTTTGAAATTGACTTTTCGAGGTCATCACGCATATGAGTCGACGCGCCTTGATGAGGGAAACACGATGGTGACAAAATCGTTGATCTAGCGCAACTAGTTAAACAATTATTCGCGAAAAGTTATCTCCGCGAAATTTGCCATTTTGACTTTTGATGACCTCTGGAGCCTAAACTATTGACCTTAGCTCAAATCTGAGGACACCTTACTGAAAGAGCAATTCAAGGGCTTCCCAGTGCCTTTTCCGTTTCTTCTTAGCTATCTTAGTTACCGAGCTAACCAAGATTATCTGAAGCGATGTTCCAGTTACTTAAAATATGGGAAAATTGGACCTTTGGTGACCTCAATATTGATCTGACCTAAATATGACCTGTGTATTTTCTCTAGTACTTGTCGCGACCTATCTAATGCCGTTTTCCGCCTGTTGCTACGTTGCGTGGTTTTCGAGATCTCGGGGGGGGGATCAACCCCCCCGGCAGTTGGTGTTCGGCGCGAACCCCCAGCAGTGCGCGGGTTAACCCGCGCCGGGCCGGGGGGGGCGTTTAGACCCCCCCCCCCCCCCCCCCCCTAAGCTTTTGACGATAGCGGAAAAACGGCGCGCCGCCGTTTTTTGCACACCGGTTTGGGCATCAATTGCACATCCTTTGTGAAAATTTTGACTCCTAGGGACCAAAGGTCAGGTCACGAGGTCAGATCACGTGACCCGACCTCCGAAAAAGTTTGAAGTCGTTCCACAACCATAGTTTTATACTGAGCAGTTTCAAACTTTCAGGATATAATAAACATATCAATACCTAAAATTTGTATATCTAGATATATATCATTTCATGTCTTCTCCATTATAAGCAATGGGTAAAACTTCAAATCCCTCCTTTTCAGAGCACACCTGTCAGATCAGTCCCATTCTTTCAGCATCATGCCTCCTTAGACTGTTCTTGATGGCCCAGGTGCAAATTTTGATAAGTGGCCCATGTAAAGGTCATTTGAGGTCACCCGAGTTCACCAACAGTTTGTTGCCAATAACTTTTGATAGAGATGAGATAGAAACGCGAAAATGGCACCAATGTGTTTGTCTCATCAATTCGCATCGACTCATGCAATATGACCCACCGTTATCTACTTGGGTCACCATGTGACCTTGACCTGAGGTAAAATTTTGCAATTGCTCTCGCAAGATCATGATGTATATTTTTTAACCGCCTTGACGAGAGAGACACGATGATGTCAAAATTATCAGCCTATAATTATTATGTAAAAAGTTATTAACGAAACAACTGAAGCTGAAAAACATGTTTGTTGACATTTGATGACCTCTGCAACCAAAACTATTGACCTGAGGTCAATTCTGATGGCACCTTAGCGAAAGAGAATTGAAAGGGCTTTCCAGCGTTTTTTTTCTCTCGAATTCCTCCTAACTAACATAGTTCCCGAGATATCGAGGGATTTCTGGATCAAGCTACCTAAAAACGGAAAATCTGACCTTTGATGACCTCTGGTGACCTCAATATTGACCTGAGCGATAAAAAATGAAGTAGTTTCGAAATCATTTCTGACGCCCCTTCGAACGCCGTTTTTCGTTTTGCTCTACGTTACCTAGAAACCGAGTTAGAAGGGGGCGTCGAAACGCCACGCCCCCCCCCCCCCCCCCCCCGGCCCGAGGCGGAATTCTCGAGCACCGGCCCGGCGTGGGATAAGGTTGGCGTCGAACACCAGCACGGCGCGGGTTAAGTAGGATAAGTTGCCTTTTCTCTTCCCGAACCCGCCCTCGCCCTGCGTCCGCAGTGTTTCCTAAATGTCTGAGTCACTGTGACATTCCCAGGTTTCCCTCTGGTGCCGACTAGGAGCGGATCGCCCAGACCATCCTTGATGCTTATCCCTACCTCGGTGGTCGACTGTCGGGCTTCGAAGCCAGGGTATGTAAGCTGTTGCCTGTCGGCGGTGTCGGTTTCAAACTTGAACTTCGGATTGGAAGTACGTACAATTTGAACATACACACGACGTGAATTTTTGAATGTCTGACAATATTGGTAACAGGTGAAGTGATGACCACCTACTACAGCGAATCTGCTGACTGAAGAGGGAGTGTTCGCAGAGGCATGTGAAATGAACCGCGAATATCCCTCAGCTTTAGATCCATTGTTAATTTTCGAGGGTTCTCAAACAAGAACTGCACCATCGTGACGTATTCTTGTTTATGTACCCCGGGGTCCTCATGGATAACCGCAACCCAACGGAACATCGCCCTATGCGGCGCTGGTAGCTGTCGGCGTCCCGCAGCTTTATGGAATCGGGGTTTATATTTCCGCCTTTGTCCACCATCGTGGCCTGACAGTATCGTCTAATCTGATCCTACGAAACGAACCCACATCGGAAGCCGTGTGGGGCAGCTCATTTTTGTTTTTGTCCCGCTAGGAGTGGCTGCAAATGCTCGTGCGTCAGGGCGCTGATAAGCTTGTTCAATTAGGACCAGGTGGCGGGTGTGTAATACGAATGTATTATATGTTTTGTTTTCGCTGACGCTGTAGATGATCTGTTATCATCCGTGATCACCTGCTAGTTTTCATGCGTGAAATAACTAGGCTGTTTATTCCCGACAGGCGTTTGTGAAGGCAAAGGTCCTAAACAAATTTAGGAACTCCCGGAGGAAGCGGCGCTTGGTGACAGGAGAGAAGGAGACAGGACAGAAACGCCAGCGAACTTCGTTTGAAGGACTTCCAAGTAACGTATTTTATCCAGGGGTGTCGGGTCCATTCTTCGGTGTTGCTTTTGAGATTGATAGAAGGCGGGGGATAATATTTATCACGAAAATAATAGTATTATATTCACCTGGATGTATGAATAGAGTTCGTGCATATATGTACCTAGTTTAAACTATATTTAAGGCATAGATAGCGTCATAGATAGCCCATGTTAAAATTTGGATGGTGAACGATGGACTATTTCCGTGACACGCGCCGTGGAGGGGGTCTGAGGATAACCGCATTGGAGGGGGGTTGGGGGAGGCGAAAGTAGCCCCCTGAGATCTGAGCCATGGGCGTAGGAACGTTTTGAAATGTGGGGGAGGCCAACCCCCGCCCCCTCCACTGCGCGTATTAAACTCCAGGTGTTATATTGAAGCTAGACTTCGATTTGCAACTGATTGAATTATATGCCAGCACAAATAATTGTGATTTCCAGGAACGGAGCCGAGGAGAGCAAGGAGGCATTCTCCCTTAACGATTCAGTTTGCTTTTTATATCATGGGATTATGCTGAACCTTTGACATTACGCCTGTGGTGTTGCATGACAGTCGAGTTTTAAATATTTCCGCCCGCATCTCTCCGCCCCCCCCCCCCCCCCCCCCCCCTCCGCCTGGTAGCTGAAAACTGACAAAAGAAAACCCTGGCTTCGTGCTTGGTTGTTTCAGACTATTCGCCGTCCCCTTCGGAGCCACAGATCGCCTACACCGCGATGGCGAATGAGCTGAAGAAGACTGAGGACAAGGAGGTCATCCGTGACCTCATGTGGAAGACACTGCCGGATCGGAGGAGGATGCTGGCGGCGGCTGCGAACAACTCATGGGAAGACTTCTTCCAACGCTACCCCCAGCTGCTGGATTACCAAGAGGTATTTCAAACGTTTTTGGTGATAGGTATTGTTGCTTCACAACAGGGTGTATGGGATAACAGCATTTTGTTTGAGAATCATGTCGAATTAGGCTATTATTGATGACCCAAGTGCAAGTTTTCACCAGTAACCCCTGTAAAGGTCATCTGAGGTCACCAGAGGTCACATATTTTTGTTTTGCCAGTAATTTTGCATTGGTAAGAGCTGGAACGCATCAATGACACCAATGTGTTTGTCTTGTCAAGACGCATCGATTCATATGCAACCAGTGTCCCAAAATTTCATTTTTGTTTGGGTGTCAGAGTGGAAAATCCGAGCCAAAAAAGACCATGAGAGTGGAAAATGATGTAGAAAATGGTGCAATATTGATTTGTTTTGAATCTGAAAAGCAGTAGTTTTCGTTTAAATAATGTATTTTTAGTCAATATTTATGTCAGAATACCACAATTCATAATTTGGGAGTGGAAAATTCACTCCTAAATGGGAAGTGAGAGTGGAAAATTATTCACATTTGGGTGTCATTTCCCACCCAAATTTACAAATTTTGGGACACTGTATGCAACTTGACCCAATTTGACTTACCTCATCACGTCATCACGTGACCTTGATTTGAGGTTAATCAAGGTCAAACTAAATTGACCTTTTCAAGATCATCATGCATATTTTTTGACGTGCCTTGACGATGGAATCACGATGGTTACACAATAGCTGTTCCAATTTGATTAGTTAAACGCTATTCGCGAATAACTTTCTACCAAAATGGCCTTTTTGAAGTTTGATGACTTCTGAAGTCTTAACTATTGACCTGAGCTCAAATCTGAGAATTTGTCAGAAGACCGTTTCAAGAGCTTTCGACTTATTTTCCGTTTCTTCCTTGCAATCATAGTTACCGAGCTACACGGATTGTCTGAAGCGATGTTCCAGTTACTCGTAATATGGGGAAAATTGCACTTCTGTGACCTCTTTCGCTCTTTCTTAAAGCACTTTCGAGGAGAGGTCACATTTGAGCTACGGCAAATAGTTCAGGCTCCTGAATTCATAAAAGGTCAAATCACCGGGGTTTAAAAAAAAAATCGTGAACAACTTTTAACTAATAACCATTCAGCAACGATTTTGACACCATCGTATTTCTCTCGTCAAGGCGCATCGAAACATATACACGGTGACCTTAGGTCAATACAAAATTGAACTGCTGGTCAAGGTCACGTGGTGACCCAAGTAGGTCAAGTTGGGTCATGTTGATCGATGTTGATCGATGCATAATGATGACATGAATACATTGGTACCATTTAAACAAATGATAATAATGATGACATGAATACATTGGTACCAGTCTTAATCTCCACTACATCAAGAGTTATTGGCAGATAACTATTTGTGACGTCATTTGACCTCAGATGACCTTATAGGGGTTACCGTTCGAATAGTGCACCTGGGTCATAAAGAGTGGCTTGAGCCACCATGATCCTGAAAGAATTGGACAGTCCCGATGCATAATTTCTCGAAAAAGGAAGCATTTGATTTTTTTCCATTCACATATAATGGAGAGGCCACGACATTAACCTGATCTTCGGTCACCGATATTAAAAATCCGAAAGATACGAATTGTAGGTACCCACGAATTGTAGGTACCCATGCCCTCATTAAATCCTCCAAGTTTCAAATCTCTCGAACAAGCACTGTGGGCTGGGCACGACAGTTGTTTTTTGGGGAGGTAAGGTAACGTGACCTGGTGATCTGACCAGAGATGACCGGTGGTCATTTTTTGCACAATTTGCGGCATTGTCCTAGCGCTGCCATTTTGCCGCAATGTACGAAAAATATAAGGGGTCAAAATGCCTCCCCCCGACACACACACACACACACACACACACACACACACACACACACACACACACACACACACACACACACACACACACACACACACACACACACACACACACACACACACACACACACACACACACACACACACACACACACACACACACACACACACACACACACACACACACACACACACACACACACACACACACACACACACACACACACACACACACACACACACACACACACACACACACACACACACACACACACACACACACACACACACACACACACACACACACACACACACACACACACACACACACACACACACACACACACACACACACACACACACACACACACACACACACACACACACACACACACACACACACACACACACACACACACACACACACACACACACACACACACACACACACACACACACACACACACACACACACACACACACACACACACACACACACACACACACACACACACACACACACACACACACACACACACACACACACACACACACACACACACACACACACACACACACACACACACACACACACACACACACACACACACACACACACACACACACACACACACACACACACATACACACACACACACACGCGCGCGCACACGCACACGCACACGCACGCACACGCACACGCACACGCACACGCACACGCACACGCACACGCACACGCACACGCACACGCACACGCACACGCACACACACACACACACACACACACACACACACACACACACACACACACACACGTGCACGCACGCACGCACACACACGTGCACGCACGCACGCACGCACGCAAATGCACACCAGGGCGAAGGTTAATGTAGTCTCATCGCTGTAACGGTTAGTTCGTCGTGACTTACAATCATTGGTGATGGTGCTTTCAGATATGGAAAGAACTGGCCAGGCTGGCCGGTGACGAAAAGGGCGAGGGGGCCCCGCTTCTGAGGGCCAGCGAAGAGAGGCTGCGGGAGCTGCTATGCAACGTGCAAACGAAGGGCAACATGAGGGAGTATGACGGTAAATAATGTTTTACGCCACTGTTAATTAACGGAAATTGGAAGTCTCGTCAGTACTAACTTAACTGTTTTCTCGGCTGCCGTTCAAAACGATTCGTCTCAATTGAAAGAATCACAATGTCTCACAAAGTGCTGCAAAATACCATATTATATTCAACAAATGCAATATTCAGTGCTACAATGCTGCATCATTCAGAAATAAACGGACCGATTATCGACTACCGGCTGAATGTTCCTTATGTTATTTATGTGAATGAAGATTAACACATTTGCCCAAACACACATGCAATAACTACCTCACATTACCTTCGTGAGTTGTTACTGCTGATTGAAACATACGAATGAGGGATTTAAAGGTGAACGTTTTCAGAATGGTGTGCCAGTTGTCCCAATATGGACTTCTGCAGTAGGCATGGGACCGCATTTTCAAATACATGACGAGTTGTGGGTGGTGTTGGACGCCATATATGTCATCGCCCACAGGATATTTTACTGGTATATGTTGAAATATTCCGTTATTTTCAGCGAAAGTTTGCTTTCGTGAGTTGGCTGAGAACTTGGGCTGCTCCATGGAGAAGATTGTGGCCCAGGATCTCCCGACGGCAGCAAGGTTCGTCATGATCCACGATGATAAGGGTGCATTCACCCTTAAGATGGGCAACAAGCTCATCGCTGAGCTGGGAGATGTTCCCCTCGAGACGGCGCTGTGCACGTGGGCCGCCACGTTCCCGGTCCTAAACATCAAATTCCCTGTGAGGAACCCACGTGCCATGTGCGTTGTCATGTACCGCAAGGTGCTTGGCTTAAACGGAGGGCCCCACCACAGTGCCAAAGCACTGACGCTCCTCAGCTGCCTCTAGCCGGCTGGGCATGCAGCGGTCGTCATAGTATGGGTGTCGCGGTTTGAGTGGCTGAGCGTCGGTGTTTCCAAGTTGAGGCTGTATAGTGTATGATTGTCGTCAGTATCAGTGTCGCATTGCTCGAAGGAATGTTTGATCATCGTCGGGAGTGTTTTCGTGTCTGTATAAGTGGTTGGAGTGTCGTCAGTATGGGTGTCGAAAGAATTAGGAGTGTTAAGTGCTGTAGTGTCAGTCTTTGAGTCTCGGATGGTCGTGGTATATAGGATTGCGGTTTTAAGTGTCGGTGAATGAGCGAGTGCCATGGACAGAGTGACGACTGATCGAGGTGTCGCAAGAGACACACCTTTACAAATACAAAATAAAATACTGTAGTGCTGTTTAGTTTTTGTTTAATCGCCATGGCGGCGGTTGGGAGCACGGGTCGACGGACCGCGGTTGCTAGTCTGGTCAGCCGTGCACGTTTTACACGGCACGGCTTACCAGACTAGTAGTGGTACTAGCCTTCAATGACCCATGGGTTATTGAATTGGCTAGTACCACTACTGGGTACGGGTTAGCTGGCAGTGGCTAGTACAGGAAGGCTTACCATACCAGGCAGGGACTGCTACAAGCCCTAGTCAGCCTACTACCAACGCTACTTACATGCTTGTTCCCAAACTATTTGCCTAGTACCAATACAAGGACCGAACACGGCGGTGCTCAGGCAAAGAGGCGTGACCTTGTAGAACAAGCTTGTTTCTCCGGATTAGCCAGAAATTAGCCAATTGCTACAAGTTGCTCCATAATCATTTTTGCGCTGAGAGTCATTTGACGAGGGGCTTGTAGTTTTTTTTACAGTGTGGAGTCGCACCAAACGCCCGAAACCACCCGGACGTCTGGCATCACCGTAGCTAGTTTAAGATGAAATTGTTAATTTTAAGTAAACTATGGTGTTATCATTAAAATGGGATATCCAGAAAAGTGTATGAATTCATAAAGTTTCAATTGATACCAGAAAGCATCGGTAAAAGCCGTGTCCTTACGAGCTATAGACCCATTTACACGAAACGCCCCAATCTCCCGAAATATTACCCGGGGAAAGCGCCCGGCGAATAAATAGTTACTTCGTGAAAGCGGCTATTATTTCTCTTCGTTCTGTAAGTTTTTGTGTAGGTACCTGTGCACATTATATATAATGAGGCTAGTGTGATCCAACCCGCCAACCCCAGGAAATGACACAATGCAGGAAATTCCAGTGACGTGAAATATATGCGGAAAACCCCAAGGTGCGGCTCCAACACCTGACGCTGACTGAGTTCACCACGCTGTCCTTGTATGTTTCTTTCCAGATGGTGCCGTCAGTGCTGCTAGTGATGCTGGTGCTGGTGACAATGGTGCAGCCGCTGCCAAACCCTCAGGGCATTGATGCCAGCAACTTCCACTTCCCTGCTCAGAACATACAGCTCCCTAAGATTCCGCAGCTACAATTCCCGGGCGCTGTGGAACCAACTACGCCTTCCTCTGACACTGAGGGTGGAGAGCCGCCTCAACCAGCTGTAATCTCCGGAAACTGTGCCACTGGTTTCTCCCGCTGTGGCCAGTGGGGTCAGTCCTGTTTCAGACGACAGCTCCGCAGACCAGCTGTCCGCCTCGGACGATCAACGTGGGCGGAACCTGCATAACCTTCAGATAGTGGACGGACGTGAGGACGGCCAGGGCACCCGACACACCTGGTGGCCGTTGGAAGCTTCCAATGAGTCGACTTTTGCTTCACACAACAGTTGATGTTCGCCATTAGCAGTTGGTTATGACCCGTCTTTATTAATGCACAGGCGAGTTTTGTGAAATATGGCGTTACAGACTGTTTGACACGATACTGCTCCTTCACGATGTTCGAGTTCTTGTACACTTGGTAGGGTTGTATTACATGCAAGCTGTATGTATTCAAATGCACTTCTTAGCGATACATGATGTTTAACACGATGTTTTATTGTATCAGTGCAACACCTGTGACTTTAAACAGTGTTTAGTTTACTTGTCACGATGAAATGCGTATGTGCAATACTGCTTCTTCGCGATGTACACAATCTTCACAATCTGCATGACGAAAACAATCTGATTAATTCAATAAAATTAAACAGTTTGACTGTTTCAGACGGTGCGTTTTGATATGCCTAAATGAGTTTAGAGGAATTTTGAGGAAATGAATGGTAGCATATTGTTTGAACACGCTCAGGGGATACTAAAATCGTGTGGACACCATTCACTGTGATAAGGCGACACATCCTACTGGTCATTTACTGCCAGATGCGAGACCCTCGTTACCAGAGGTGAAAAAACATTGAGGCTGACATCGACAAAGAGCCAGGCTAACTCACTTTCATTGGTCGCGCTCTTATGGCCCATTACTCTAAAAATAGGGTTTTTATCACGCCTCGGTGACTAACATTTATAAAAATCGGCACTCTGGCACATTTGGTAAACATACAACACATATTGTCAACACCCAGCAATGTTGTCAACACAACACATTTTGTGATCGTTACAATGAGTGGTACACACACTAGCGGATCCAGGGAGGGGGGGGGGGGGTAGCGGCCATGCCCCCCCCCCCCTAAAAAACGTCTGAAATCGGCATTTTTTTATAGACATTTCCTGACATAGAAGACAATCTAAGCAACTTTTACTAAGGAACGTTTGTTTTAAATCAGCTATCAATGCATGAGCAAGCGAAATCCGATGAGTTTTCTGAATTGTGTGACAATTTTTGGAATTTGCCTCCCCTCCCCTACCAAACCACTTGTGGTCACCCACCCTCCCCAAACCACCGTTCTGGATCCGCCCATGGCTACACATGAAGGTGGTGGTATCTGAATATTTGTACTCCAGAACCATTTCCACATTCACTGATGACATCACTTGCCACTAGCAGATCCACGGGGGGGGGCATGGTGGCCAATCACCCCCCCCCCCCCAAACTACCTGAAATCGGCACAAAATTGACACATTTTCTGATATAGAAGACAATCTATGCAACTTTTACTAAGGAAAGTTTGTTCTAAATCAGCTATCAATGCATAAGCAAGCGAAATCTGATGAGTTTTCAAAACTGAGTGATAATTTTTGGAATTTGCCCCCAAACCACCGTTAAATACGCCAATGTCACTTGCTGCATTTCTGGGTGCTGCAAATTAGTTTTGGACAATTGATGTTTTGCGTATTTGGTGTAATGGAATCAAGGCATCATGCAATATTCCACAAGTAATACAGAAAACACCATTATTATTTTTGGTTCTGGACAAATGAGAGCAATGCTAGCATGACCTTCTAGGATCTTGGCTCCTTATAGGACCTGGATGCCTAGGATCTTGACATGTCTGGACCAATGAGATGTAGAGACCCGCAGTTGCTATGGTACACACGATCTGGCTTATCTTTTCCTCTAGCATATGATTGTCTGCGAATTAAGAAACAACAATAAATGCATTTAAACTGCATTACTGAGTGCTTCAAAATTATATATTTTAAAAATCGTGTTTATATAGCCTTTGCTCATGGTAAAGTAGATAAATTCGAAAATTACAAAGAGAGATATATTAACTAATATTTCACCATTGCGGCTTCATCAGAGTTAACACAATTCAAACACAGTTTTCCAACCATCCGATATGACACGTGACCCTTATTTATACAGCCATTGCATGAGCCATTGCTGTCAAAATTATATATTGATGCAATGGCTCACCATATCTATTGGCTGATTTGAAGCAAAAATACATTTTTAGCTCTTCGCGGAGGAAAATGGATTTTTGCTTAGGATAAGACAATAGATAAGAACAGAGGTGAGCCAATGCATCAATATGTCATTTTGAAGCTCTCAGTAATGTGGTTTGAATGCATTTATTGTTGTTTCTTAATTTGCAGTCACACGTCCGCTAGAGGAGAAGATAAGCTGGACCATATGATAGCCGTTTTCACGATGCTTTTGTATTGCGTTGGTACCATCCGTAAAGTACCACATTCCCGAGGGACCTAATCGAAAACGCATGAAATACACGGTTTGGGGCAGTGAAATATTGATTTTGTCTTCAAAAACATCAAAATAGCCGAAAATTACTGCACAGAATCGTCGGATTTGACAAATTTCAATAAAATCTCGTTTGAATTTCCCGGGTACTTTAGGGTTTTGGTCCGACTCGGCGAGCGGGACCAAACTAGAACTGGCATAGTAGGTTCCTCAGGAATGCGGCTGGTACCTAACACAGGAAGAATTTAAAAGGAATTGTTGACCAATCAGCGCTTCGGACCAGGACGTGAGGAATGCGTAATAAACATCGCTGTGTCTTGGTTTAACTGACACCTTATTGCTGAACTACGGACCGACATTGACCAATCAGACCGTAGATTCTGGTCTGTCTGAATGTATCCTGTCGTCTGATTGGTGAAGCCGTGGGGTTGGGCTCTCTGGCGTCGTGATAAAGCGAACCACGTCATTCGTTTTTGTTTTTCATGGTGGATACGGTGGTATTTAGCACGTTTGTTATATTATTCCTGCCTACATGGCTATTTCAATTTGAAGATTCCCAACAGCGTAAATGGACGGTGAGTTTAAATATTGAATACCGTGCTCAGCTGTTCCCCCAGGCATATCTAAGTGGATAAATAATCGAAAAGAAAATGCGAGATACCAGCCACATGTGTCTTGGAAGGCTATATCAATATGGCTCCAGAGCAATGTTATAGGGTTCTCATTTAAATAATCATCAAAATGATCACTTTCTTACCCTCGCCCTACTCCTGACCAATGAGACCTGACAGCCCTCCCCTGACAGACCCCCTATCCTATGCCTGACAGC
>JAXIVJ010011398.1:0-43707 GCA_036785665.1 Chirona hameri
GACAGGGCGACAGGGCGACAGGGCGACAGGGCGACAGGGCGACAGGGCGACAGGGCGACAGGGCGACAGGGCGACAGGGCGACAGGGCGACAGGGCGACAGGGCGACAGGGCGACAGGGCGACAGGGCGACAGGGCGACAGGGCGACAGGGCGACAGGGCGACAGGGCGACAGGGCGACAGGGCGACAGGGCGACAGGGCGACAGGGGCGACAGGCAGACAGGCAGACAGGCAGACAGGCAGACAGGCAGATCAGGGCGACCGGGCGACCGGGCGACGGGAGAGGGATACAGGGGGACAGTGAGGCAGGGAGACAGGGAGACAGGGCGAACGGGCGACCGGGAGAGGGAGACAGGGAGACAGGGATACAGGGATACAGGGAGACAGGGAGACAGGGAGACAGGGAGACAGGGAGACAGGGAGACAGGGAGACAGGGAGACAGGGAGACAGGGAGACAGGGAGACAGGGAGACAGGGAGACAGGGAGACAGGGAGACAGGGAGACAGGGAGACAGGGAGACAGGGAGACAGGGAGACAGGGAGACAGGGAGACAGGGAGACATGCAGGTCAGGGCCAGTGAGACAGTGAGACAGGGAGACAGGGAGACAGGGAGACAGGGAGACAGGGAGACAGGGAGACAGGGAGACAGGGAGACAGGGAGACAGGGAGACAGGGAGACAGAGAGACAGGGAGACATGCAGGTCAGGGCCAGTGAGACAGGGAGACAGGGAGACAGGGAGACAGGGAGACAGGGAGACAGGGAGACAGGGAGACAGAGAGACAGGGAGACATGCAGGTCAGGGTCAGTGAGACAGGGAGACAGGGAGACAGGGAGACAGGGAGACAGGGAGACAGGGAGACAGGGAGACAGGGAGACAGGGAGACAGGGAGACAGGGAGACAGGGAGACAGGGAGACAGGGAGACAGAGAGACAGGGAGACATGCAGGTCAGGGCCAGTGAGACAGGGAGACAGGGAGACAGGGAGACATGGAGACAGGGAGACAGGGAGACAGGGAGACAGGGAGACAGGGAGACAGGGAGACAGGGAGACAGGGAGACAGGGAGACAGGGAGACAGGGAGACAGGGAGACAGGGAGACAGGGAGACAGGGAGACAGAGAGACATGCAGGTCAGGGCCAGTGAGACAGGGAGACAGGGAGACAGGGAGACAGGGAGACAGGGAGACAGGGAGACAGGGAGACAGGGGAGACAGGGAGACAGGGAGACAGGGAGACAGGGAGACAGACAGACAGGGAGACATGCAGGTCAGGGCCAGTGAGACAGGGAGACAGGGAGACAGGGAGACAGGGAGACAGGGAGACAGGGAGACGGAGACATGGAGACAGGGAGACAGGGAGACAGGGATACAGGGAGACAGGGAGACAGGGCGACAGGGAGACAGGGAGACAGGGAGACAGGGAGACAGGGAGACAGGGAGACAGGGAGACAGGGAGACAGGGAGACAGGGAGACAGGGAGACAGAGAGACAGAGAGACAGGGAGACAGGGAGACAGGGAGACAGGGAGACAGGGAGACAGGGAGACAGGGAGACAGGGAGACAGGGAGACAGGGAGACAGAGAGACAGGGAGACGGGGAGACAGGGAGACAGAGATACAGGGAGACAGAGAGACAGAGAGACAGGGAGACAGGGAGACAGGGAGACAGGGAGACAGAGAGACAGGGAGACAGGGAGACAGGGAGACAGGGAGACAGGGAGACAGGGAGACAGGGAGACAGGGAGACAGGGAGACAGGGAGACAGGGAGACAGGGAGACAGGGAGACAGGGAGACAGGGAGACAGGGAGACAGAGAGACAGGGAGACAGGGAGACAGAGAGACAGGGAGACAGGGAGACAGGGAGGTCGGGGGCGACCGCGAGACAGAGAGACAGGGAGACAGGGAGACAGGGAGACAGGGAGACATGGAGACAGAGAGACAGGGAGACAGGGAGACAGGGAGACAGGGAGACAGGGAGACAGAGAGACAGAGAGACAGGGAGACAGGGAGACAGGGAGACAGGGAGACAGGGAGACAGGGAGACAGGGAGACAGGGAGACAGGGAGACAGGGAGACAGAGAGACAGGGAGACAGGGAGACAGGGAGACAGAGAGACAGGGAGACAGGGAGACAGGGAGACAGGGAGACAGGGAGACAGGGAGACAGGGAGACAGGGAGACAGGGAGACAGGGAGAGATATCAAGACGATAGGGAGTCCCGGCGTCCCAGCTCAGACGATCGAGCTGTAAGTTAATGGGGCGGCTTAAAGTGATGTCATTACTGTGCAAACTTCATCTTAATTCCTACGTCTTCATATGAATCTGTCAAAAGAAGTCACTTGCAAAATCGAAATAAATAGGGCGTGGAAATAAACAACAATGTGGGTTAACTAACAACACTAATTTAGTTATACCCTGTATCGCTCAAGATAATAAGAAGATCCACCAGTTCATAGAAAATTAAATTACCACACTTAAAGGTAAATGTTCATCTTTTGATCTATTGTTCTGCATTGACTTATCCAACATGTATATATATAATACCAAATTGATCAGAGTCTGAATTTAAAAATGAAATCAACTTTTTATATTTCGAATGTTTTTTTTTGGGGGGGGGGAAATGTAAAAACCAAGTACATATACTTCTTTCGGAGTTCATGATCGGTGTTTTCCCTTCACTATTGGGAGCGCGACATATCCGGCGCTTTTGTGTAAATATGTTCAACGTTGAATACCTCTTTTTGCATTGCATATATTTTTTTCTGGATATTAAATTGGGTTCAAAGACGAGCCCATGCTCCGAAACTATGGGACCGATCTGGGTCATTTCTTCACCATTCGATCCGATGTGGCCAAAAACGGTGCCATTCTGGCTTTTATACAGATTGGTCCACTCTAAGTGGACCAAATTGGCCAAGACCACAAAACAAAATTGGTCCACTTCGAGAGGACCAGTCTGTATACAAACCAAAATGGCACTGTTTTGGCCACGCCGGATCGAATGGTGAAGAAATGACCCAGATCAGTCCCATAGTTTCGGAGCATGGGCTCGTCTTTTAACCAAATTTATTGACCAGAAAAATATATGCCGTTGCACTACCTCTCAACAAATCGCATACACTAAATACGTCGTCGTAGGGGGCCAAGTTAATCCGCCGAATGCATCACGGTTTCTTAAATGTGTATTGATTAATTATGGGAAAACGGTTCAGATAAATGTTTCATTTGTGCATTGTAATGTATAGAATACCTGTATGTTGAAAATTAATGGGGAAAGCAGCCATTTTTGAATGAGTCGAGAACACTAAAAAGGTCGCCGTCCGGGGCCAAACTAAACTGCCGATTTCAATGCACTTTTGTCAAATGCTTGTTGATTGCTCATACAAGTTTGGTACATATTGGCAAAAGATAGAGTGCAGGAAACATGTAGCATACCTTAATGATAAATAACAATGTGTAGTGAGGCTAATTTTAGCTCGGACAGTGAATTCGTTGTACTATTATACAGACAACTATTTAGCTATTTAGCACTATACTAGCACTATAGACACTATATTTAGCTATTTAGATTTTTAGCGACGAGTATTTGCTGAGTACCGACCGTTATAAGCATGGAACGCATATAAACTTTAACTTCAAATAAGTAACTTCAGCTAGGGACATTTGTATGCAAAATGTGACTGATTTACTTTATAAGTTGAGTGCTTCTTCCCATTTAAAGTGCTAACTCCATTTTTGTGGAAAAAGTCATTATTTCCCTTTAATCACGACCGTTTCTATATCCAGAGTAAATACATCACGCCACTTAATAGAGGTCGCCGCTGGTTAGGCTGAGGTGAAAGCCGTGTGACTGAGTGGCCAGTGGCGCGCACAGGTCACGCCAGGGTCACCGACGGCGAGCGCAGGGTCACCTGGGGCCACTGGCCAGTCAGCCGTGCCCGCCGGTTGACTGACGGGGTGACCCGACGGCGAGCGCAGGGTCACCTGGGGCCACTGGCCAGTCAGCCGTGCCCGCCGGTTGACTGCCGGGGTGACCCGACGGCGAGCGCAGGGTCACCTGGGGCCACTGGCCAGTCAGCCGTGCCCGCCGGTTGACTGACGGGGTGACCCGACGGCGAGCGCAGGGTCACCTGGGGCCACTGGCCAGTCAGCCGTGCCCGCCGGTTGACTGACGGGGTGACCCGACGGCGAGCGCAGGGTCACCTGGGGCCACTGGCCAGTCAGCCGTGCCCGGCGGTTGACTGACGGGGTGACCCGACGGCGAGCGCAGGGTCACCTGGGGCCACTGGCCAGTCAGCCGTGCCCGCCGGTTGACTGACGGGGTGACCCGACGGCGAGCGCAGGGTCACCTGGGGCCACTGGCCAGTCAGCCGTGCCCGCCGGTTGACTGACGGGGTGACCCGACGGCGAGCGCAGGGTCACCTGGGGCCACTGGCCAGTCAGCCGTGCCCGCCGGTTGACTGACGGGGTGACCCGACGGCGAGCGCAGGGTCACCTGGGGCCACTGGCCAGTCAGCCGTGCCCGCCGGTTGACTGACGGGGTGACCCGACGGCGAGCGCAGGGTCACCTGGGGCCACTGGCCAGTCAGCCGTGCCCGCCGGTTGACTGACGGGGTGACCCGACGGCGAGCGCAGGGTCACCTGGGGCCACTGGCCAGTCAGCCGTGCCCGCCGGTTGACTGACGGGGTGACCCGACGGCGAGCGCAGGGTCACCTGGGGCCACTGGCCAGTCAGCCGTGCCCGCCGGTTGACTGACGGGGTGACCCGACGGCGAGCGCAGGGTCACCTGGGGCCACTGGCCAGTTAGCCGTGCCCGCCGGTTGACTGACGGGGTGACCCGACGTAGGTTGTTACTCACAGCTGATTGATTCAGAGTGAAATTGGTCAGTCAGCACGACCCGGCCAGCGCGGCACGCCAGAGAGTCGTTAGAGGTGCCGCGTTCGGGGCCTGTCTCGTGTCGGAGTGGAGTTCATCGGGTCATCGAGGACGCCACAGGTGTCGAGGTCGGGTCACGCCTCCCGTGGCTCCGCTAAAACAACACGCCTCCATTTATTAAACCTCCCAGCAGTATCCATAATTAATGCGGATGGATGGCGCCTGGGTCGTGGTATAACACGATTGAAAAATCCCCGCCACGCTGTGATCGATTGGTTTTGGTTTTCAGTCACGTCCTGGTTTACCGAACTGATGCGCCACGCACGAACAAGCCGAAACTGAACGATCGCAGCTTGTGGCAGCGTCGTAGTTGGGTTGCGCTATTTTCCATTCGTTCGGTGGCGCCAGTCATGTTTTCCGGCTCGAACGAAGTAAATTCAAGGCCAAGTGACGCCAGAAAACTGAGAGCACCGTGATAATACCTTTCCCGGTACCGGGTATTACAAACATTTCATCGCATTGATTCCGCACGGCCGGAGAATCGGCCGGGATGTCATTCAGATGTAACAGACACTGCATAGATGCTTTTTGAAGGCCCATATACCAGAAATAAGTTCAATACAAACGGTTTGAGTGTGTTCAATGTCACAGCCTCATATAAATACGGGACAATGCCACTCTATTCAGTCGCATCTTTAGAACGTACCTATAATATTTCTTCATTTATTCGTTGCATAATTGTACAATATTATTATATAATCAAACTCAAAGTGAAATACTCGTTTCTTAAGTTCTGTCCTCAATATAACAACACTTCAACAATTATAACGCCTACACTGACAATGACCCATGCATCCACTGCTTAGCCCGTGACATGCTGGGGTGCAAAAACGATCAATTCCATTACGGCCAGAAGCCCTCCAAAGGAGACACGGCACGGCTGAATGGCCCATTAGTCGACGGCTCTTACATCGAGCGCAGCTACATTGAGCAAAGGTCAGGCTCTATAGGCCAGACTCTAAGTCGCTGCTGCCCGCCCCGTCACACTTTCACCCAGTGATTCCGAGTAATACGAAGTGCTGTGGCCGTGTGACCTCGGTAGCTCTCGGCCGGCTGAGGGCCGAGCCATGCAAATATGCCGAGCGGTGATCGAGTGGGCTGCTGACCACTCTTTGTCAGACGAAATGTCAAATCCAGTCTGGGTGCAGCGCCTTACGTTTAACAACTGTCAAGGTACGCCCTCCACGATCACTCAACAAATGCGGCTTACCATATTCTAGTTTAAATAACGACACCGTCTACCCTTAAAAACTCATACAACTAAAAAGTCATCAAGCGGCATATATGGGCAACATTTTGATAAAATGTATGAGACGTATAACCAAGCGAGACAAATCGGAGCGATTCAGAGGCATTTAGAGCATTCATAAAGCTATCCCTCGATAACGAACGTTTGCCATGATATATCGCCATATTAACTTTATTTCAGAATGATTATCAATTTGCTTCAAGAGTTGATGATTAAATAACCAACTATATACATCACCTTTAATTTAATTTCCTTTTTTTATTTCGTCTAATCATACGGTGCCGAGGAATTCGGGTGGTGTGTTTGCTGTTCCTATATGTATATGTATATGCCATATGTGCACTGTGCAGTGTGCAGTGGGTGATGTGCACTGTGCGGTGTGGTGCAGTGGGTGATGTGATGTGGTCCAGTGTGGTGCAGTGGATGATGTGCACTGTGCGGTGTGGTGCAGTGGGTGATGTGCACTGTGTGGTGTGATGCAGTGCGCGATGTGCGGTGTGGTGCAGTGGGTGATGTGCACTGTGCAGTGGGTGATGTGCACTGTGCGGTGTGCAGTGGGTGATGTGCACTGTGCGGTGTGGTGCAGTGGGTGATGTGCACTGTGCGGTGTGGTGCAGTGGGTGATGTGCACTGTGCGGTGTGCAGTGGGTGATGTGCACTGTGCGGTGTGGTGCAGTGGGTGATGTACACTGTGCGGTGTGGTGCAGTGGGTGATGTGCACTGTGCGGTGTGGTGCAGTGGGTGATGTGCACTGTGCGGTGTGGTGCAGTGGGTGATGTGCACTGTGCGGTGTGGTGCACTGGGTGATGTGCACTGTGCGGTGTGCAGTGGGTGATGTGCACTGTGCGGTGTGGTGCAGTGGGTGATGTACACTGTGCAGTGGGTGATGTACACTGTGCGGTGTGGTGCAGTGGGTGATGTGCACTGTGCGGTGCAGTGGGTGATGTGCACTGTGCGGTGTGATGCAGTGGGTGATGTACACTGTGCGGTGTGATGCAGTGGGTGATGTACACTGTGCGGTGTGGTGCAGTTGGTGATGTACACTGTGCGGTGTGGTGCAGTGGGTGATGTGCACTGTACAGTGTGGTGCAGTGGGTGATGTGTGGTGTGGTGCTGTGGGTGATGTGCACTGTGCGGTGAGGTGCAGTGGGTGATGTACACTGTGCGGTGTGGTGCAGTTGGTGATGTGCACTGTGCGGTGTGGTGCACTGGGTGATGTGCACTGTGCGGTGTGCAGTGGGTGATGTGCACTGTGCGGTGTGGTGCAGTGGGTGATGTGCACTGTGCAGTGTGCAGTGGGTGATGTGCACTGTGCGGTGTGATGTAGTGGGTGATGTACACTGTGCGGTGTGGTGCAGTGGGTGATGTGCACTGTGCGGTGAGGTGCAGTGGGTGATGTACACTGTGCGGTGTGGTGCAGTGGGTGATGTGCACTGTGCGGTGTGGTGCAGTGGGTGATGTACACTGTGCGGTGTGGTGCAGTGGGTGATGTGCACTGTGTGGTGTGGTGCAGTGGGTGATGTGCACTGTGCGGTGTGGTGCAGTGGGTGATGTACAGTGTGCGGTGTGGTGCAGTGGGTGATGTGCACTGTGCAATGTGGTGCAGTGGGTGATGTGCACTGTGCGGTGTGGTGCAGTGGGTGATGTGCACTGTGCGGTGTGGTGCAGTGGATGATGTGCACTGTGCAGTGTGGTGCAGTGGGTGATGTACACTGTGCGGTGTGGTGCAGTGGGTGATGTGATGTGGTCCAGTGTGGTGCAGTGGATGATGTGCACTGTGCGGTGTGGTGCAGTGTGTGATGTGCACTGTGCGGTGTGATGCAGTGGGTGATGTGCACTGTGCAGTGTGGTGCAGCGGGTGATGTGCACTGTGCGGTGTGGTGCAGTGGGTGATGTGCACTGTGCGGTGTGGTGCAGTGTGTGATGTGCACTGTGCGGTGTGGTGCAGTGGGTGATGTGCACTGTGCGGTGTGGTGCAGTGGGTGATGTGCACTGTGCAGTGTGGTGCAGCGGGTGATGTGCACTGTGCAGTGTGCAGTGCAGTGGATGATGTACACTGTGCGGTGTGGTGCAGTGGGTGATGTGCACTGTGCGGTGTGGTGCAGTGGGTGATGTGCACTGTGGTGTGGTGCAGTGGGTGATGTGCACTGTACAGTGTGGTGCAGTGGGTGATGTGTACTGTGCGGTGTGATGCAGTGGGTTATGTGCACTGTGCAGTGTGGTACAGTGGGTGATGTGCACTGTGCGGTGTGGTGCAGTGGGTGATGTGTACTGTGCGGTGTGGTGCAGTGGGTGATGTGCACTGTGCAGTGTGGTGCAGTGGGTGATGTGCACTGTGCGGTGTGGTGCAGTGGGTGATGTGCACTGTGCGGTGTGGTGCAGTGGGTGATGTGCACTGTGCAGTGTGATGCAGTGGGTGATGTGCACTGTGCAGTGTGCAGTGGGTGATGTGCACTGTGGTGTGGTGCAGTGGGTGATGTGCACTGTGGTGTGGTGCAGTGGGTGATGTGCACTGTGCAGTGTGGTGCAGTGGGTGATGTGCACTGTGCGGTGTGGTGCAGTGGGTGATGTACAGTGTGCGGTGTGGTGCAGTGGGTGATGTGCACTGTGGTGTGGTGCAGTGGGTGATGTGCACTGTGCAGTGTGGTGCAGTGGGTGATGTGCACTGTGCGGTGTGGTGCAGTGGGTGATGTGCACTGTGCAGTGTGGTGCAGTGGGTGATGTGCACTGTGCGGTGTGGTGCAGTGGGTGATGTGCACGGTACGGTGTGATACAGTGGGTGATGTGCACTGTGCGGTGCAGTGGGTGATGTGCACTGTGCAGTGTGGTGCAGTGTGTGATGTGCACTGTGCAGTGTGCAGTGGGTGATGTGCACTGTGCGGTGTGGTGCAGTGGGTGATGTACAGTGTGCGGTGTGGTGCAGTGGGTGATGTGCACTGTGCAGTGTGGTGCAGTGGGTGATGTGCACTGTGCGGTGTGGTGCAGTGGGTGATGTACACTGTGCGGTGTGGTGCAGTGGGTGATGTGCACTGTGCAGTGTGGTGCAGTGGGTGATGTGCACTGTGCAGTGTGCAGTGGGTGATGTGCACTGTGCGGTGTGATGCAGTGGGTGATGTGCACTGTGCAGTGTGGTGCAGTGGGTGATGTGCACTGTGCGGTGTGGTGCAGTGGGTGATGTGCACTGTGCACTGTGCGGTGCAGTGGGTGATGTGCACTGTGCGGTGTGGTGCAGTGGGTGATGTGCACTGTGCGGTGTGCAGTGGGTGATGTGCACTGTGCGGTGTGGTGCAGTGGGTGATGTGCACTGTGCGGTGTGGTGCAGTGGGTGATGTGCACTGTGCAGTGTGATACAGTGGGTGATGTGCACTGTGCGGTGTGATGCAGTAGGTGATGTGCACTGTGCGGTGTGGTGCAGTGGGTGATGTACACTGTGCGGTGTGGTGCAGTGGGTGATGTGCACTGTGCAGTGTGATACAGTGGGTGATGTGCACTGTGCAGTGTGGTGCAGTGGGTGATGTGCACTGTGCGGTGTGGTGCAGTGGGTGATATGCACTGTGCAGTGTGCAGTGGGTGATGTGCACTGTGCAGTGTGTGGTGCAGTGGGTGATGTGCACTGTGCGGTGCAGTGGGTGATGTGCACTGTGCAGTGTGCAGTGGGTGATGTGCACTGTGGTGTGGTGCAGTGGGTGATGTGCACTGTGGTGTGGTGCAGTGGGTGATGTACACTGTGCAGTGTGCAGTGGGTGATGTGCACTGTGCGGTGTGGTGCAGTGGGTGATGTACACTGTGCGGTGTGGTGCAGTGGGTGATGTGCACTGTGCGGTGTGGTGCAGTGGGTGATGTGCACTGTGCGGTGTGGTGCAGTGGGTGATGTACACTGTGCGGTGTGCAGTGGGTGATGTGCACTGTGCAGTGTGGTGCAGTGGGTGATGTGCACTGTGCGGTGTGGTGCAGTGGGTGATGTGCACTGTGCAGTGTGCAGTGGGTGATGTGCACTGTGCGGTGTGGTGCAGTGGGTGATGTACAGTGTGCGGTGTGGTGCAGTGGGTGATGTGCACTGTGCAGTGTGGTGCAGTGGGTGATGTGCACTGTGCAGTGTGATGCAGTGGGTGATGTGCACTGTACGGTGTGATGCAGTGGGTGATGTGCACTGTGCACTGTGTGGTGCAGTGGGTGATGTACACTGTGCGGTGCAGTGGGTGATGTGCACTGTGCAGTGTGCAGTGGGTGATGTGCACTGTGCGGTGTGGTGCAGTGGGTGATGTGCACTGTGCAGTGTGTTGCAGTGGGTGATGTGCACTGTGTGGTGCAGTGGGTGATGTGCACTGTGCGGTGTGATGCAGTGGGTGATGTGTACTGTGCGGTGTGGTGCAGTGGGTGATGTGTACTGTGCGGTGTGGTGCAGTGGGTGATGTGCACTGTGCAGTGTGGTGCAGTGGGTGATGTGTACTGTGCGGTGTGGTGCAGTGGGTGATGTGCACTGTGCAGTGTGGTGCAGTGGGTGATGTGCACTGTGCAGTGTGATGCAGTGGGTGATGTGTACTGTGCGGTGTGGTGCAGTGGGTGATGTGTACTGTGCGGTGCAGTGGGTGATGTGCACTGTGCAGTGTGGTGCAGTGCACAGAAAGAAGTGTGAACAGTGCAGAGAGCAGACTGCTGCAGTCGGCCAGTCGCTGTTTTCTGTGCTTCGTGTTCTGTGTTTCGGTTCACATCATGGCATCATGATCTGAAGACTGCAAATGATGCAGCTATTTCCCATGTTGCCGGTTTTTACTTTGGATATTCCCGTGAACGTGAAGCGCATACGAAGTTGTTGAGCTAGGCAAATGTTGTTGGACTTGTTGCGATAGTCTACGTATGTGTTCTTCATATGTTGGCGAGTGCAGCGTTGTTCAATTCGGTACCACCGACATACTGATCTGATATATAAATTGCAATGCAAAATTGCGATTCGGCTCACATAGGATGTGCCAGAATTCCGAGGGTAATTGAGACAGTGACAGCTTTGTTTTATTCGGTCTAGTATTATGTGTATAATACCAGTGGCGTACACAGGATTTACTCCAGGAGGGGCAATTTTTGTTCAGGGGGGCATAAAGTACCCCCACCAAAAAAAACTCCGGATTTGGCCCATTATATTTTTAAAAGGGGCATATTTTCACCATTTTCTCTTTAAAAACAAAACAAAACATAAACATTCATTTTTCCGACCAAAGAGGGCACGTACAGTCCTTCAGGGGGGGGGGGGGCAATTTCCCCGTTTGCCCCCCCTTGTGTACGCCTATGTATAATACGCATACAAACTTATAACTTTCAGAGAAGAAAGAGAGTTTACAGGTCTAGATACCCCTTCTTCCCTTACACGCTATCCGGGAAAACCTCCCCTCGCTTGTAATGTGAAGCACTGCAGAACTAGGACTTACATGACCAGACGCAAAACATTGGTAAAAACTGAGAACTCAACTCTACACCAGCATGTGCAAACCGCAATGCATGCAAGTTTACCAGTTCGCATCCACATCACGGGTGGAGTTTCCCACTCAAAGGGTGGGGCCACTTCCCACCAACTTTCCGCTTTGCCCCACCAACGTTTGTCAGATTTGTATGTTTCCAGGCGTTAAAATGACAATTTTTCACTTCAACCATGCAAAACAATCAGGCAATGTGATATTTTTCCCCACCAACTGTGTCTGAAAAGCTCCACACATGATCCACATTGTTATAACATATGTAAGCGCATTGTTATAACGGAATGTTGTCATACTATGCCAGCATTCGTATCTCAACATGTTGTCATAGTTGAGATATGCAGAATCACATGCCTCTTACCAATTGTACGTAAATTAATGTAAGCAAAACATGCTTATTGACGGCTGCATCATCAATGGTTGATGGAAACAATAAGCCAGCGTGATGTCCTAATACATATAGGTAGGTACCTGTTAGCATACTGCATTGCACTAGGCACTAGGCATATGATGGCTAAACTGTCCCGCGATGCATCTGTGATTGTGACTGCTCCGCAAGCGTATATTTTTTAGTAGTTGCGATACTGCAGTGCGCTGTTTTTAACCAGCGTGCGTTAGTGGTGAGATGCCCGTCTTTCGTGTGCAGGGGCCGGTTCGAATCCCGGCGACGGCGACTCGCTTTTTAGTCATTTTTTTCTCATGTAAATGCGTGTTCATAGGTTTATGTTGTCTACAAGATAGTATGGGGGGTCCGGGGGCGACACGATCCCATGAACTAGTTGTCTAAGAGATGTTTTTTTTTGGGGGGGGGGGAGTCCGGGGGCGAAAGGCCCCCCCCCGTAGGTTCCGTAGCGCAGCGAGCGAATGCGAGGGGAGCGTTCTAAACGTGAGTCCCTGCGACCGAAATTGCTGTAAAGGTTAGGTCAGGTTCGATTATGTTATTACAATATTGTTTCCTGCCACACTCTGGTCCATGGGGATCGCCATATCGTGTTTTTGGTAACGCACGCTGGTTAAAAATAGCGCACTGCAGTGTCACACTTACTAAAAATATACGCGCACCACAATACATATGCGACTAAAGAAACGCAAAAAAAAACAGCGGCCTTTCAATGCTGTATCGCTTCCCCAAATATCTCATAACTCATGTGTTATCGGATTCAGTTACCTGTCACAAAAGCTGGTAGCAGTGGCGGCAGAATATCCCCAGGGACGGGATAAATTGCCTTTTAATCTGATCCGCACATGCATCAGCCATGGGAATAATCATTAATTATCCGAGAGTGGATGGCAGTCAGTTCACGCTGCCACTCTCATCCGGCTTCACTGGCTGAGTGGCGATTTTCTCCCTTAAACTATAAGTGCATTAAATAAAACTTCATACTTATGCCAATATGCTACATCCAATAGCAAATACTAAAGTAGGCACCGTCTTTATATTCTTGAATACAACTCGAGATAAATTTTAAAAGAATACAAAACATAACACAAAAACATACAATAAACACAATGCACAGCGCGCAGCTTGACATGATTGGGTCCACTTAAGCGGTGTCATAGACGTAGGTAGGTACACGTCACCTATTTACAAAATACGTATACAGCATATCGCAGGTACTTTAAATACACCATTTATCTTCTTCGAGCTCAAAGGATAAAACTGGATTGCATGGTCCATTAGTATTAGTCGTCTGTTTCGACCGGTCGCAGAATTTTGCAATATTTCGATATTTCGATAATTAGGCGCGATATCCATATTCTAGACCTGGAAGAAAACTCGGCACTCATAAAACTATGCTGATCGCAATACCATTATCCGTGCCCGGAGGTCTGGTTTGACGCGACAACATGGGGACGACTAACAGGGGCTTCGCCACGCCTTTGAAATGGGGGGGGGGGGGGGGGGAGATCGAGGGAAGCCGAGTGGTCGCCGTCAGCGAAAAGTTGTTGAACGGGGGGGGGGGGGGGGGGGGATGGAGCGTTAGCAAAAATCTATTGAGTGGGGGAAGTTGGAGCACCAGCGAAATGTTAATGAGCGAGTGTGGGGGGCGGGGGGTAGAGCGTGAACGAAATAAACCGGAAAGTTGAGCGGGAGAGAGGTGTAGAGCATCAGCGAAAAGCTGTTTAGCGGGGGGGGGGGGGTTCTAGTTGTTTGTCAGGGATTTTTTTTGAGGGGGGATAATCCCCCTTGGTTCAAGACTGGAGAGACACGTCCCCCCCCCCCGTGGCGGAAACCCTGACGAGAAACCCCCAACCATTTCCCCGCCACTGCCACTGTTGTCAGGCGACATGGGGCTGCACTGCACCCCAGCTGAGCGCGCGGCGCGCGGCGTCACGTCACCGCGTGAGAGAACCCTGGAGGGGGCATCACAAATGGCTGACTCATTTCCACGCCCGGCACAGCTTTCCATGGCATGGCTGGCGACAATGACGACCACCAAATTAAGCGGAACATTACACAACATTAACAGACAGAACGTAAGTAAACTGATGAATTTAAATGGAATTGGTTCGGATTCCACGTAAAATGTGCATATTACGAAGCTTTTTTTGCAGAAGCCAAACCCAAGTTTAAATTTCAGCATTATGTATTCACACATTTTGGAAATCCTTCGCAATTGCCTATTTTGACGTGGCAGAACAAACAGCCTCGTTCGGCCAGTCAATTCACCGGGGTGTGTTTTGGCAGATTGTTTACTCACCTGTGCCTCATCGCAATCGTGTCTGCTGCTGTCGGGTGGCTTCTTCTCATGTGACTTGGCTGGCAGCCGGCGGCCCGATTTGGGCGAGAGGACTCCCTCGCCGGCCTGCATTGGGTCAGCTCAGGTTGCCTCCGGTCGTGACCTGTCCCGCCAAGGTCAGCTCAGGTCATGACCTGTCCCGTGGGGACACCCCAGCATTGGTCCACACTCACAGTCTGTATCCCAACACCAGTCCACTCCCACGAACACCACCCATCGACTGTTCGTCCACACCCACGGTCACCACTGCAGCACTCCTGCCCAGCCAGACCACGCCCTCTTGCCGGGCTCACTTTCCTCCTCCCTGAGTGAACACACGCTCTGCGCTGGCAGTCCGCCTCACCACACCCGCATCAGCCGGCCCTCTCTGTCCGGCCGAGCGAACCGCCTCGCCCCTCCGACGACCTCGGCTGTCCTCGACCAACTCCCAGCCCCGCGCGGCCGTCACTACCCCGCCGATCGATACACACCGACCGCCGCGACATCTCTGGGCGGTGAGCGGAACTAGTGGCGCGCTGACAGTGCTGCCACCTACAGCTCAGGGCGGGAATGAACGCCCGAGCCGTGTGGCTAGCCACCCTAACCCAAAGGATGAGACGGATCCCTTCCTCATCCCTGATCGGCGTTTTTCGATCCCTGTCGCGCCCACTTTAGCCCAGGACTGGTGTCCACCGGTCACCGTCGGTCGCTGAGACGCCCTCGGGAATGCAGACTGGGTGAGTTTCCCGCAGTCCGCAGTAGAGACGCAAATTTCAGGACCACGGAGCCGGCGCTGGGCCCAAATTCAGGCCCGGCGTGCCTGAAGCTGTGTCTGAACTCAGGCTTGCCGGGCTCATGCCGGGCTCAGCACAAGTTATCAATTAAAACAAAAAAATAGAAATAAATATTGGCAGAAGTCAGAACATACATGCTTAAAGATCATGATAAATTGAGAAAACAAAATATACAACAGTAAAACACCAGCATAACACATAACAATGTCCTAGTTTACAAATTAAAAGTGATAACTAGTACGACCTAGCAAGGAGTGGACACACCAGTGAAACTTAATAAATCAAACTACAGGGTCAATTCATGATCAATTCATCAGCTCAGTCACTGCAGCAGTGTGAGAGTCGAGTGCAGTCAAACAGAAACAACTACCCCAAATCATATTCCACTGTCATCACTAGTAACTAGGTGGGGTGGCATACAATATTATATTTAGTCATCCCATTGCCCCAGGTCACCCCAAATTATTTTGTATAACAAATAAGTACCTATGGAACAAAACCACCCACGTATATGATAATAATTATTGTTAATACTATTGTAAATACATATTACTGAGAATATTTATTGATACATATTTACTATTTAGTTCCACATGAGAAAGGACATATTCAAGTCATATCATTTGTAGTTTTGGTAGTGAACAAATATTGTATTTTATGCAATTACAATTATATAGGTGGAAAGACTGCAAAACACAAACAAAAACATTTTGCAAAGAAATCTTAAATGGCCAAGACCTATCACAGAATGCAAACCTGTCTAGTTCCACTTTAACTTCTTATCACAATAGCTCCATAATTTATATATGACCTTGCATAATTACACGTGACACTCCCCGACAACACATTCAAACCCAATTTCCAAACAATGTGTTTTGATGAGTCACATTTGCGACGAATTCGCCAGGACTGGACCGTAAAAGAATCACGTGTGTCAATTAAGCAGTAGATCGATATTCGCGAATGTGTCGCTGACAGATATTCACAACTTCACACCTCAGAATCGCGACGCCTCAGAATTGTGTGAAGACAATTGTTCATGTTCGTATTCGAAAATAAGCTGTAGTATTAAATCTTAACCATTGGTGTCAGTTGAAGTTTAAATATTTTTTTAAAGAAGTCCATCTGCCGAATCCGCAATATGTTGACATTTTCATTTTGGTGATTTTAAGTAATTATGGTGATAAAGTTAGTCATTTCGGTGACGGGATTAATTGTCTGCGCCGTTTTGAGCTCAACGCTTCACAATTGTCAAATACTTCAGACGCCATTACGCACAGCAGTGAAGTTGACGTCCGTCAAGCTAGCAGCAGATTCATATTCGCGAATCTGCTGCTGCCAGACAGACATTCGCCGGGCTCGAATATACTGCTACTGGCAGCAGATTCGGCGAATGTCTGTCAGCTGGCAGCATATTCGTGAACAACTTACGCGGCCTTTTTGGCGCGAGCAGCAGATTCAGATATTCGCCGGGCTCGAATATACTGCTACCAGCAGCAGATTCGGCGAATGTCTGTCAGCTGGCAGCATATTCGTGAACAACTTCCGCGGCATTTTTCGCGGATCATCTGAACGCCAACAGCAGATTCGCAACGTGATGTGTTTGAGTTGTTCGGTGAAAGATGGGTACCTTCTAGGTAAGTAGGAGGAGGTTAGAGGTGCTACTCACTGACTGCTTCAAGTCAGTAATACGTTGATCAATACCTACTTACCTAGAAGGTACCCATCTCTCACCGAACAACTCAACTCAAACACATCACGTTGCGAATCTGCTGCTGGCGTTCAGATGATGCGCGAAAAATGCCGCGGAAGTTGTTCACGAATATGCTCCCAGCTGACAGACATTCGCCGAATCTGCTGCTGGTAGCAGTATATTCGAGCCCGGCGAATATCTGAATCTGCTGCTCGCGTCTAAGATGCGCCAAGAAGGCCGCGGAAGTTGTTCACGAATATGCTGCCAGCTGACAGACATTCGCCGAATCTGCTGCCAGTAGCAGTATATTCGAGCCCGGCGAATGTCTGTCTGGCAGCAGCAGATTCGCGAATATGAATCTGCTGCTAGCTTGACGGACGTGTGAAGTTGTACCAAGGCAGTTGTACGGCCTTGGCTTTGGCAGTGAAGTAGCTCAAGCTTTGTTTATCTGTGCTCACTGCCCAAGGCTGTATAAATATGTGACAAGGCCGTATAAGAGTGGCTCTGTGTGTGACTGGCTTAGATGTTAGTTATAGATATCTTGGCTTGGATAGTGAGAAAACCGAGGATACTCTGTAATTTAAAACAGGTCGATTATTTTACTTTTATCATTCAAGATATGATTGTCACTCCCAATGTTTTTAGTATGTTTGTCATACTTAAATGTCCAGGAAAACTTGCCTTTTCCCCATTATCCTGTGAAGTATATTTAGTATTTACTAGTCCATGTCAACATTGATCAAATAAGTAAGTAGGTTGTAGTACCTCTAACCTCAACATTGTTTGTAGAAGCTATTACAATTACAACCCAAACATTGCATTGTGTGATGTTGAGTGATGAATGCATACTTATTACATACTTTTAAGCTGCTCGTTTGGACTTGCATGATCTATATATCTATCATGCGTCTTATTTTTGTTTTTTATTTTTGCAAACCACCAAAGATGAAAGAAGTCTACTCACCTTGACCTGTTTGACTTTCCTGTTAGTCTGTTGTTGATTATTTATCTCAAGTTCTGACTTGTGTGGGATTTCTTTACTCCATGGTCCATATATATCCATTATCCATTGGTGTTTCAATGTGGTGTGTGTTAAAATGGTGCAAAATGCACATTGCAAACTATAAATATTCCTGCTAAAAGATTTTAAGTGTAGAATGAAGTATACATGCAGATTCCTAGCTTGAGCTGCCGCGTGCCGGGCCTGGCGGGTGCTGCCACATGTGGCCGGCCTTGATGCCGGTCCCAACTCATGTATGAGCGGTGGCGGTGCGGGGCCGGTTCCTGTTTTTGGGGGAATTTTTGCATCTCTAGTCCGCAGTCAACTTTCCCGCAGTTAAAGACGCCCATGGACGGTCTGAGAGTCGGCATGTCTTTTTGCTCCACTTTACGCATTCTTCATCCCATGGTTGTGAAGTGGCCGGAACGGGCTGAGGTGGCCTTATCCTAATCAAACAATACAAATAAAAATACATAATCAGCAATGTTCTTCAGGTCTGAGCCCGACGACTACATGCTACGCCCATACATCCACAATCAATGCTTGGACAGTTTTTTTCCTCTTCAGTAACCAATAATTTCTTAACCTTTAGTAATACTTAGTTGGTTTAACACATTCAAACCGGCCTTACTCCGTCCTGCTGCCTTCCCACAGTACTGCACGCTTCCAGTCGATCAAAGCCCTCGTTTCCCCCGGCTCAGTTATTCTATTCGATGGTAATAGCATTTATGTATGCGGAAATTCAGCTCGCCGCCCGTGCGATTCGATCATGAGTCCGTACCATCGTGTCAGTATCGGTTTGTAGAAAGTGTGTGAGGCAGTCATACCTGTACCATCCCAGAACAACTTCGAAACAACATCATATCAGATAAAATTGCATTGTTCAAATGCATTGGCATCGGTTCATCGGTAATGCCTCCCGAGACAAAACGAGCATAGAAGAGCTATCTGCTACATGCAGGCAGCCTGACAGACACTCATGTTAACAAACTTAGCAACAGCCAAGGTACGCTGGTCACATATGTTCACTAGCACAATACATCTGATCGAGAATCGCTGAGGCATCGCCACCCCATTATTGCTCAACTTAATCTCCTAACAATCAATCATATACCCAGGTTTCCAAAACAATCGAACCATTGCACTTTTCCTCGCGCCCCGGCAATAGCCTGGATCATACAACCCAGGTAATATGCTACAAACAATTCGTGAGCATTATCAAATGTGTAATAATCACGCTCAATAGTAAAACTACGAATCACAGAGTTGTCCTGGACGCCACAAGTGGGTCCAATTGCCCCGAGTACGACTGGCCATATCAAACCCACTTCTGGCGACACGTAACGATCACAGCACTCCTAACGCATCCCAGCCGGCCGACGCCAGCGCCGCCTACCGCCCACTCCCGGTACGCCAGCGCCGCCTACCGCCCACTCCCGGTACTACTGCTGTGCCGCCGTGTGCTCGGGGAACATGTCCTTGACCAGCTGTTTCTTGTTTACCTTACCCATGGCGTTCCGGGGCATCCGCGGCACGAGACGGAGCACGGTGGGAGCGGCGTACGGGGGCAGCTGGTCCCGGCACCACTGCTTCAGCTGGGCCAGCTCCAGGTCAGCCGAGCTCACCACCACGGCCGCCACCTGCAACGGAGGTCACTACAGGTCAGCCGAGGTCACCACCACGGTCTCCACCTACAACGGAGGTCACTACAGGTCAGCTGAGGTCACTGCACAGTGCACAGGTCATACTGAGGTCACTGTAGGTAATACTGAGGTCACTGTAGGTAATACTGAGGTCACTGTAGGTAATACTGAGGTCCCTGTAGGTAATACTGATGTCACTGTAGGCAATACTGAGGTCAATGTAGGTAATACTGAGGTCACTATAGGTAATACTGAGGTCACTCTAGGTAATACTGAGGTCCCTGTATGTAATACTGAGGTCACTGTAGGTAATACTGAGGTCACTAGGTAATACTGAGGCCCCTGTAGGTAATACTGAGGTCAATGTAGGTAACACTGAGGTCACTATAGGTAATACTGAGGTCACTGTAGGTAATACTGAGGTCCCTGTAGGTAATACTGAGGTCACTGTAGGTAATACTGAGGTCACTGTAGGTAATATTGAGGTCACTGTAGGTAATACTGAGGCCCCTGTAGGTAATACTGAGGTCACTGTAGGTAATACTGAGGTCCCTGTAGGTAATACTGAGGTCCCTGTAGGTAATACTGAGTACACTGTAGGTAATACTGAGGTCACTGCAGGTAATAATGAGGTCAATGTAGGTAATACTGAGGTCACTGGAGGTAATACTGATGTCCCTACCCCCGCCGCCACCTGCCGGAGGTCATTACAAGGCAAGTAACACGGAGGTAATACCACGGAAAAGGAATATACAGGAGGTGCCACTCCGACGCTTTTGGTGACAGCTGGCTTCTATAGAAGCCAGAAAGTAAAAGACGCGTCGATAAGCTAGATGCTAGATGCTATTTGACCAGCTAGAGGCTATTTGGAATAGCACATATAGATATTCAAATAAAAATAAAGTGAGCAAACATCACATTTTGACGTATGAATAGGTCTCATAGGGTCCCGGGCTGGAGCGGGCGGCCGAGCGACTTTTCCTTGCTGAAATAAATCGTTCGGGCGTAGATGGCAGCACTAGCGCGTTGTCGCCTACAGCAATGGGAAACCCGGAGAGTGGCTACTGTATATCCCTTCTCCGCGGTAATACTGAGGTGCAATACAGTCAGCAGATATCGCAGCCAGTTAAGGCCAACTCGAGTAGGCCATGGTTCGACAAATAATTCAACAACAGATAAGCCGAAAGCATAATAGGTTTCCTTGAGATTCCCATGAACCCTGGCATTCTGCCTACTATAACCCTCACCTTCTGCCCCCAGGTGAGGTCGGGCAGGCCCACCACGGCCACGTCCTGCACCTCGGGGTGCTCCAGCAGCCTCCTCTCCACATCCAGGGCGCTGATCTTGAAGCCGCCGGTCTTGATGATATCCACCGAGGTGCGGCCGAGGATGCGGAACACTCCGTCAGAGAGTCGGGCCGTGTCGCCTGTGCGGAACCAGCCGTCCGCGGTGAACTCCCGCGCGGTCACCTCCGGCCGCCGCCAGTAGCCGGTGAACAGGGACGGACCGCGCGCCAGCAGCTCACCCTCCTGGTGGGACCAGCACGCGTCAGACCAGCACCCCCAGCCGCCGCCAGTAGCCGGTGAACAGGGACGGACCGCGCGCCAGCAGCTCACCCTCCTGGTGGGACCAGCACGCGTCACACCAGCACGCGTCACACCAGCACCCCCAGCCGCCGCCAGTAGCCGGTGAACAGGGACGGACCGCGCACCAGCAGTTCACCCTCCTGGTGGGACCAGCACGCGTCACACCAGCACCCCCAGCCGCCGCCAGTAGCCGGTGAACAGGGACGGACCGCGCACCAGCAGCTCACCCTCCTGGTGGGACCAGCACGCGTCACACCAGCATCCCCAGCCGCCGCCAGTAGCCGGTGAACAGGGACGGACCGCGCACCAGCAGCTCACCCTCCTGGTGGGACCAGCACGCGTCAGACCAGCACCCCCAGCCGCCGCCAGTAGCCGGTGAACAGGGACGGACCGCGCACCAGCAGCTCACCCTCCTGGTGGGACCAGCACGCGTCAGACCAGCAACCCCAGCCGCCGCCAGCAGCCGGTGAACAGGGACGGACCGCGCACCAGCAGCTCACCCTCCTGGTGGGACCAACACGCGTCAGACCAGCACCCCCAGCCGCCGCCAGTAGCCGGTGAACAGGGACGGACCGCGCACCAGCAGCTCACCCTCCTGGTGGGACCAGCACGCGTCAGAGGGGGCGTACTCATGAGATCTGGGTAGCTCAGTTCACAGTGTCTTGCAATCGCCAATGTAGAGGGGTTCTGGATGAGAAGGGTATGGCCAACGCGAATATTGGTGGTCAAAAACGTCAAGAGACTAAAGCCAAGAAGACACATCGCACAACACATATCAACAACCATGTCCAGCAACTCAAACACCAATTCATCATACAATAAACATCACCATGACAAACTTAGACATCATGCTCCTGGTCTTCGCAATTCGCATTTCGCAATTCGCATCATGTCTTCGCAATTCGCTTTACCTCCGCCGCAGATGACCCGACAGGACGTGGTCAGCACAGATTACATCAGCGCACGCTGCCCGCCACCCACCTGGTCCTCCCATCCTGGCGTCGCGTTACACGCGCCGCTGCCGTCTGCCTCGGCCAGCACCGTGTACTCCGACGCGCCGGGCTCGAACCGCACCACCCGCACAGACACGGACGGCAACGGCTGGCCGACAGCACCTGTCGAACAACAAACACCCAGGTTGTAAGTTAGCGGCCTGGCAGCCAAAGCGCAGCCAAGTGCAAACAAAGACACAAATAACACCTTTATACTGGTTTGCTGAACATTGAACATGAGCGTGTCCCTCGAACAAGCTGATTAAGAAGTGTTTTCTACCTTGTTAGTATAAGTAAAGAGCCTTTCTGACATTGCTGCAGTCATCTGCGAATGGCAGCCTGAGTGACCTGAAGTCCATACTCAGCACCTTCTAGCCGTGCAATGACTACCCTGTTGCGCCCCCTCCTCACCCGGCTCCCTGACTCCGTGCAGCGGGTTGGTGAGCACCATGCCTGTCTCCGTCATGCCGTACCGCTCCAGCAGCCGGAGTCCGGTGGCCGCCTCCCACCGGTCCAGGATGGGGCGAGCCAGCGCCGCCGAGCCGCTCACCATCAGTCTGATCACACGGCACACGGAGAGCAGTTCATACAGACCGCTCACCATCAGCCTGATAACACGGCACACGGAGAGGAGTTCATACAGACCGCTCACCATCAGTCTGATAACACGGCACACGGAGAGGAGTTCATACAGACCGCTCACCATCAGTCTGATAACACGGCACACGGAGAGGAGTTCATACAGACCGCTCACCATCAGCCTGATCACACGGCACACGGAGAGGAGTTCATACAGACCGCTCACCATCAGCCTGATAACACGGCACACGGAGAGGAGTTCATACAGACCGCTCACCATCAGCCTGATCACACGGCACACGGAGAGTTCATACAGACCGCTCACCATCAGCCTGATCACACGGCACACGGAGAGGAGTTCATACAGACCGCTCACCATCAGTCTGATAACACGGCACACGGAGAGGAGTTCATACAGACCGCTCACCATCAGTCTGATAACACGGCACACGGAGAGGAGTTCATACAGACCGCTCACCATCAGCCTGATAACACACACGTTAAGTGACCCTACCTCCAAAACAAACCAGAGCACTACCACAGACAGAGTTTTGGAACGATATATTTGAAACTCAAGGGGTATGATAAGGTCATCAGGAACTACAATTCGTCTATCTCTATTTGTATAAAGAAAATCAAGGACTAATGACCAAATCAGTCAGGGGCGGATCTGCCGTGGGTTGGGGGGGGGGGGGGGGGGGGGGAGCAAATCCAGTGGCGTATTTCCAAAAAGTTGTTGAGCGGGAGAGGGGGGGGGGGGGGGGAGTAGCAGCCCGTAAGCCGTCAGCGATATATTCTCCGGCCTCTCCGCTGTGGCTGTTGTGTTGCGATGTTACGATAAATTAATTGCCGAGACTCTTTACCGATTGCGACGCTTTCAGCGCAAATAACCCGCATGAAAGGCACGGTAGATGTGTTTGCTGACGGTGTTTGCCCTGAGTTGGGTTTGTTCAAGGTAACTTAATAACTTTGTTTGTAGTAACTTTGTTTGGTTTGTTAACAGTTCAAGTTGGACTTGGGTTTGTCTTTGCCCGAGCAAGTCTAAACTAAGCTAAGTCTAAACAATAAATATTTCTGAGTACATTTTTTTTTTTACCAGTCACAATTTGGGAGTACAAAATGTGTTGGTGGATATGGAACCAACAAACATGCACTTTTCCAACACTGGGATGCACTCAAATGCAATGTAATGCACAATACAAGCACTGTAGTGCACTGCACAATACAAGTACAATGCACTATACAATTACTAGCTTCAGCGAGAAGAGGTAGGTGACAAAGATCAAGTGAAACAAACGTGTCCTCATACTTATGACAAAGCTACTGCAGCTGTCTCAACATGAGGGCGAAGGAAAGGGGCTTCACAAGATCAGTATATTCAGCATTTGATTCAGTATCTATTCGAATTACGTACCTCATCTTAGACGTGCACACATCTTTGACGAAGGACTGGTAGGCGATGTTGTTTTTGCTCTTCACATCGTAGTGCTCCAGCAGTTTGGCGTAGATGGTGGGCACGGCCATGAAGACGTCTACCTGGTCTGCAGTGTCCGACACGGTGTCCAGCAGGTGCCACCAGACCTTCTCGGCGTCAAACTCCGGCAGCATCACACACCTGCACATTGACAAACACTGTCAGACGCTGTGCCACCAGACCTTCTCGGCGTCAAACTCTGGCAGCATCACACACCTGCACATTGACAAACACTGTCAGACGCTGTGCCACCAGACCTTCTCGGCGTCAAACTCTGGCAGCATCACACACCTGCACATTGACAAACACTGTCAGACGCTGTGCCACCAGACCTTCTCGGCGTCAAACTCCGACAGCATCACATACCTGCACATTGACAAACACTGTCAGACGCTGCGCCACCAGACCTTCTCGGCGTCAAACTCCGGCAGCATCACACACCTGCACATTGACAAACACTGTCAGACGCTGCGCCACCAGACCTTCTCGGCGTCAAACTCCGACAGCATCACACACCTGCACATTGACAAACACTGTCAGACGCTGCGCCACCAGACCTTCTCGGCGTCAAACTCCGGCAGCATCACACACCTGCACATTGACAAACACTGTCAGACGCTGCGCCACCAGACCTTCTCGGCGTCAAACTCCGGCAGCATCACACACCTGCACATTGACGAACACTGTCAGACGCTGTGCCACCAGACCTTCTCGGCGTCAAACTCCGACAGCATCACACACCTGCACATTGACGAACACTGTCAGACGCTGTGCCACCAGACCTTCTCGGCGTCAAACTCCGACAGCATCACACACCTGCACATTGACGACAAACACTGTCAGACGCTGCGCCACCAGACCTTCTCGGCGTCAAACTCCGACAGCATCACACACCTGCACATTGACAAACACTGTCAGACGCTGCGCCACCAGACCTTCTCGGCGTCAAACTCCGGCAGCATCACACACCTGCACATTGACAAACACTGTCAGACGCTGCGCCACCAGACCTTCTCGGCGTCAAACTCCGGCAGCATCACACACCTGCACATTGACAAACACTGTCAGACGCTGTGCCACCAGACCTTCTCGGCGTCAAACTCCGGCAGCATCACACACCTGCACATTGACAAACACTGTCAGACGCTGTGCCACCAGACCTTCTCGGCGTCAAACTCTGGCAGCATCACACACCTGCACATTGACAAACACTGTCAGACGCTGTGCCACCAGACCTTCTCGGCGTCAAACTCTGGCAGCATCACACACCTGCACATTGACAAACACTGTCAGACGCTGTGCCACCAGACCTTCTCGGCGTCAAACTCCGGCAGCATCACACACCTGCACATTGACAAACACTGTCAGACGCTGCGCCACCAGACCTTCTCGGCGTCAAACTCCGACAGCATCACACACCTGCACATTGACAAACACTGTCAGACGCTGTGCCACCAGACCTTCTCGGCGTCAAACTCCGGCAGCATCACACACCTGCACATTGACAAACACTGTCAGACGCTGTGCTAGCAGACCTTCTCGGCGTCAAACTCTGGCAGCATCACACACCTGCACATTGACGAACACTGTCAGACGCTGTGCCACCAGACCTTCTCGGCGTCAAACTCCGACAGCATCACACACCTGCACATTGACAAACACTGTCAGACGCTGTGCCACCAGACCTTCTCGGCGTCAAACTCCGACAGCATCACACACCTGCACATTGACAAACACTGTCAGACGCTGTGCCACCAGACCTTCTCGGCGTCAAACTCCGGCAGCATCACACACCTGCACATTGACGAACACTGTCAGACGCTGTGCTACCAGACTTTCTCGGCGTCAAACTCCGACAGCATCACACACCTGCACATTGACGAACACTGTCAGACGCTGTGCCACCAGACCTTCTCGGCGTCAAACTCAGGCAGCATCACACACCTGCACATTGACGAACACTGTCAGACGCTGTGCTACCAGACCTTCTCGGCGTCAAACTCCGACAGCATCACACACCTGCACATTGACGAACACTGTCAGACGCTGTGCTAGCACCACACCCCGGCGCCTACACACTGTGTGATGTTGCACTGCAACACTTGCAGTTGCAGATCGCGCCACGCACTGCGTCAGACGCTGACGTAGCCGCACTGCACACCAAAGAGATTTACAGGGTGTGGAAATATCTTTGTAGTCTTCGTCTACAAAGAGATTTCCACGAACCCCGCAACTTTGGTGAAAGACTAAAATGTCACTGAACATACCGAGACATACCTCCGCCCATCCTGCAAACATACATTTATTTCCGCGGTTTTAGACCTAATGATCTACACTGGCCACGAACCCCGCCGGACCTGACCATAACCAAAGGTGCCCGGACATCAGCGCGTCGCCTCTCACCTGGCGCCCACGTAGAGCGGGCACATCAGGGCGTTGACGACCCCGTGTGTGTGGTGTAGCGGCAGTGTGTGCAAGATCACGTCTGAGGGCCTCCACTCCCAGGCGGACACCATGTCCCGCACCTGACTAAGCAGGGCACCGTGCGTGATCACCACGCCTGCAACAGCAGCAGGTTACCGGGTGTCAATGGCAGGTTACCAATGGCAGGTTACCAATGGCAGGTTACCAATGGCAGGTTACCATGACAGGTTACCAATGGCAGGTTACCAATGACAGTTTACCAATGGCAGGTTACCAATGGCAGGTTACCAATGACAGGTTACCAATGACAGGTTACCAATGGCAGGTTACCAATGACAGGTTAACAATGACAGGTTACCAATGGCAGGTTACCAATGACAGGTTACCAATGGCAGGTTACCAATGACAGGTTACCAATGGCAGGTTACCAATGGCAGGTTATCAATGGCAGGTTACCAATGGCAGGTTACCAATGGCAGGCTACCAATGGCAGGTTACCAATGGCAGGTTACCAATGGCAGGTTACCAATGGCAGGTTACCAATGGCAGGTTACCAATGACAGGTTACCAATGACAGGTTACCAATGGCAGGTTACCAATGACAGGTTAACAATGACAGGTTACCAATGGCAGGTTACCAATGGCAGGTTACCAATGGCAGGTTACCAATGGCAGGTTACCAATGACAGGTTACCAATGGCAGGTTACCAATGACAGGTTAACAATGACAGGTTACCAATGGCAGGTTACCAATGACAGGTTACCAATGGCAGGTTACCAATGGCAGGTTACCAATGGCAGGTTACCAATGGCAGGTTACCAATGACAGGTTACCAATGGCAGGTTACCAATGGCAGGTTATCAATGGCAGGTTACCAATGGCAGGTTACCAATGGCAGGCTACCAATGGCATGTTACCAATGGCAGGTTACCAATGGCAGGTTACCAATGGCAGGTTACCAATGGCAGGTTACTAATGGCAGGTTATCAATGGCAGGCTACCAATGGCAGGCTACCAATGGCAGGTTACCAATGGCAGGTTATCAATGGCAGGTTACCAATGACAGGTTACCAATGGCAGGTTATCAATGGCAGGTTACCAATGGCAGGTTGTCAATGATAAGTGCTAGCTCACCCCACAATTCGGCTATTGTGGGTATAGTGAGTCAGCACTGAAATGCATGCTGGTTAAATGTGATCTCAGCTTATGGCATTAGGCGTCCAGCAACCTCTGACATACATGTCACGACCTGACGGTAAACACGTCATAGTCACCTTTCGGCCGCCCGTTGGTGCCTGGCGCCGCCCTGATACGTCCCTCCCTCCTCAGCTCCTGCAGGCGGTCCGGCGCCGCCCTGATACCTCCCTCCCTCCTCACCTCCTGCAGGCGGTCCGGCGCCGCCCTGATACCTCCCTCCCTTCCTCCTCACCTCCTGCAGACGGTCCGGCGCCGCCCTGATACCTCCCTCCCTTCCTCCCCACCTCCTGCAGACGGTCCGGCGCCGCCCTGATACCTCCCTCACTCCTCACCTCCTGCAGGCGGTCCGGCGCCGCCCTGATACCTCCCTCCCTGCTCACCTCCTGCAGGCGGTCCAGCGCCGCCCTGATATCTCCCTCCCTCCTCACCTCCTGCAGGCGGTCCGGCGCCGCCCTGATACCTCCCTCCCTCCTCACCTCCTGCAGGCGGTCCGGCGCCGCCCTGATACCTCCCTCCCTTCCTCCTCACCTCCTGCAGACGGTCCGGCGCCGCCCTGATACCTCCCTCCCTCCTCACCTCCTGCAGGCGGTCCGGTGCCGCCCTGATACCTCCCTCCCTCCTCACCTCCTGCAGGCGGTCCGGCGCCGTCCTGATACCTCCCTCCCTCCTCACCTCCTACAGGCGGTCCGGCGCCGCCCTGATACCTCCCTCCCTTCCTCCTCACCTCCTGCAGGCGGTCCGGCGCCGCCCTGATACCTCCCTCCCTCCTCACCTCCTGCAGGCGGTCCGGCGCCGCCCTGATACCTCCCTCCCTCCTCACCTCCTGCAGGCGGTCCGGCGCCGCCCTGATACCTCCCTCCCTCCTCACCTCCTACAGGCGGTCCGGCGCCGCCCTGATACCTCCCTCCCTTCCTCCTCACCTCCTGCAGACGGTCCGGCGCCGCCCTGATACCTCCCTCCCTCCTCACCTCCTGCAGGCGGTCCGGCGCCGCCCTGATATCCCCCTCCCTCCTCACCTCCTGCAGGCGGTCCGGCACCTCTCCCACCCCCTCACCTTTCGGCGGTCCGGTGGTACCGCTGGTGTACAGCATCATGGCCGGCTGACTGTCTTCCCTCCGCTCCAGCTGCGGCATCTCTCCGTCCGGCGGCGGCGGCTCCCCCTCCGCCACCAGCAGCGGCAGCCGGCTGTCCCGCGCCGCCTCCTCCAGCTGCGGCGCCGTCTCCGCTGTACTCAGCACCACCGAAGATTGACTGTCCTCCAGGTAGTACCGGTGCTGAGCGGCCGGGTGGGCGCTGCACAGCGGCACCGCTGCAGGGGGAGGGGGAGGGTCACAGGGCTGTCCTGTCCGACTGACTGTCCTCCAGGTAGTACCGGTGCTGAGCGGCCGGGCGGGCGCTGCACAGCGGCACCACTGCAGGGGGAGGGGTAGGGGCAGGGGGCGGGTCACAGGACTGTCCTGTCCGACTGACTGTCTTCCAGGTAGTACCGGTGCTGAGCGGCCGGGTGGGTGCTGCACAGCGGCACCACTGCAGGGGGAGGGGGAGAGGGAGGGGGGGGGGGGGGGGTCACATGACTGTCCTGTCCCACTGCCTGTCCTCCAGATAGTACCGGTGCTGAGCGGCCGGGTGGGCGCGACACAGCGGCACCGCTGCGCGGGGGGGGGGGGGACGGGTCACAGGACTGTCCTGACTGGCAACCAGCGAGTTAGGAGGACTCGGATAGCTTAGAGATTCCCTAGGAACATCGTGAAAACGTCTCATTGGATGGGCACCAATCGAGTCACAATTTATAGAAGCAATCGAACACGAACAGGTAAATCGGCGTTTGCATGGATCATTGCGAACTGTCGACATTCAAAACGGTACACAACAACGCGTTGTAATACACAAGCATTACCCTCATTCTTGGTCTATATAATACCTCCCGGGGCCGGGAAAAAGTTTGTTAAGTCCGAGGTCAGCCTGCTAAATTTTTGCACGAGCCCGTAGGGCGAGTGCAAAAATTTCAGGATGACCGAGGACTAAAACAAACTGCCAGCCCAAGGCAAGGTAACTTAATAACTAGGTAGCGCGGGTTTGCCGCTTCAACACAAGGGCAATGTGTGCATGGTTTGACAACTAAGTACAAAATATCTCCTAAACCAGACATATTTTGCTTAAGCATTATATACCATTGGTAATTAATTTAATTACAAAACGTTTCAAACAATTGGACATTTTCATAAGCATCCAATAAGAAATTCGTGTTTGCGGTAATTAGATGAGGCGGCAATGCCTTTATACATTAAGATTCCTGTTAACCACATGCGACCAAACCGGCGCAGCTGACGATATTGCAATTAGATGAGGCGGTAATGTGCTTATACATTGAGGTTCCTGTTAACTTCCTGTCAGTAGAATTAACCAAACCCGCAGCAGACGCTGTTGTAATTGGATGAGGCGGCAATGCACTTATACATTGAGGTTCCTGTTAACTCTTCGATATTCGGTATCTCCGGAATCGGAGGACCAAACATCGGCTGGCACGACTTTCTTTTGATACCATGCCATGCTACATGCTCACCTACATGTCCGGCCATCCAGATGGCCCACTGCGCGGTAACGTACTGGTGTCCGGGCGGCGTCAGCAGGCCGACCCTGGCGCCGGGCTCCGGCGCGGCCTCTCTCAGCTGGTCCGCCAGCCGGCCGGCCCGCCGCACCAGGTCGCGGTACGTGTGCCGCCCGGTCGAGTCGACCAGCGCCGTGCGGTCACCGTGAGCCAGCGCCGCCTCCAGGAGGCCCGCGTGTAGACGGCGGACAGAGGGACGGCGACCGGCCGGCAGCCGCAGCAGCCGGGCCGACACACACCTCAGTATACACACAGACATCCTGCGGACAGACAGAGGTCAGGTCAGGTCAGGTCAGAGGGCAACAGCCGGGCCGACACACACCTCAGTATACACACAGACATCCTGCGGACAGACAGAGGTCAGGTCAGGTCAGGTCAGGTCAGAGGGCAACAGCCGGGCCGACACACACCTCAGTATGCACACAGACATCCTGCGGACAGACAGAGGTCAGGTCAGGGTCAGAGGGCAGCAGCCGGGCCGACACACACCTCAGTATGCACACAGACATCCTGCGGACAGACAGAGGTCAGGTCAGAGTCAGAGGGCAACAGCCGGGCCGACACACACCTCAGTATGCACACAGACATACTGCGGACAGACAGAGGTCAGGGTCAGAGGGCAGCAGCCGGGCCGACACACACCTCAGTATACACACAGACATCCTGCGGACAGACACAGGTCAGGTCAGGGTCAGAGGGCAACAGCCGGGCCGACACACGCCTCAGTATACACACAGACATCCTGCGGACAGACAGAGGTCAGGTCAGGTCAGAGTCAGAGGGCAACAGCCGGGCCGACACACACCTCAGTATGCACACAGACATCCTGCGGACAGACAGAGGTCAGGTCAGGTCAGGTCAGAGGGCAACAGCCGGGCCGACACACACCTCAGTATGTACACAGACATCCTGCGGACAGACAGAGGTCAGGTCAGGGTCAGAGGGCAACAGCCGGGCCGACACACGCCTCAGTATGCACACAGACATCCTGCGGACAGACAGAGGTCAGGTCAGGGTCAGAGGGCAACAGCCGGGCCGACACACGCCTCAGTATGCACACAGACATCCTGCGGACAGACAGAGGTCAGGGTCAGAGGGCAACAGCCGGGCCGACACACACCTCAGTATGTACACAGACATCCTGCGGACAGACAGAGGTCAGGTCAGGGTCAGAGGGCAACAGCCGGGCCGACACACGCCTCAGTATGCACACAGACATCCTGCGGACAGACAGAGGTCAGGGTCAGAGGGCAACAGCCGGGCCGACACACACCTCAGTATGCACACACACATCCTGCGGACAGACAGAGGTCAGGTCAGGGTCAGAGGGCAACAGCCGGGCCGACACACGCCTCAGTATGCACACAGACATCCTGCGGACAGACAGAGGTCAGGGTCAGAGGGCAACAGCCGGGCCGACACACACCTCAGTATGTACACAGACATCCTGCGGACAGACAGAGGTCAGGTCAGGGTCAGAGGGCAACAGCCGGGCCGACACACGCCTCAGTATGCACACAGACATCCTGCGGACAGACAGAGGTCAGGGTCAGAGGGCAACAGCCGGGCCGACACACACCTCAGTATGCACACACACATCCTGCGGACAGACAGAGGTCAGGTCAGGGTCAGAGGGCAACAGCCGGGCCGACACACGCCTCAGTATGTACACAGACATACTGCGGACAGACAGAGGTCAGGTCAGAGGGCAACAGCCGGGCCGACACACACCTCAGTATGCACACAGACATCCTGCGGACAGACAGATGTCAGGTCAGGTCAGAGTCAGAGGGCAACAGCCGGGCCGACACACACCTCAGTATGCACACAGATATCCTGCGGACAGACAGAGGTCAGGTCAGGGTCAGAGGGCAACAGCCGGGCCGACACACACCTCAGTATGCACACAGACATCCTGCGGACAGACAGAGGTCAGGTCAGGTCAGAGGGCAACAGCCGGGCCGACACACGCCTCAGTATGCACACAGACATACTGCGGACAGGCAGAGGTCAGGTCAGAGGGCAACAGCCGGTCCGACACACACCTCAGTATGCACACAGACATCCTGCGGACAGACAGAGGTCAGGTCAGGTCAGGGTCAGAGGGCAACAGCCGGGCCGACACACACCTCAGTATGCACACAGACATCCTGCGGACAGACAGAGGTCAGGTCAGGGTCAGAGGGCAACAGCCGGGCCGACACACACCTCAGTATGCACACAGACATCCTGCGGACAGACAGAGGTCAGGGTCAGGGTCAGAGGGCAACAGCCGGGCCGACACACACCTCAGTATGCACACAGACATCCTGCGGACAGACAGAGGTCAGGTCAGGTCAGGTCAGAGGGCAACAGCCGGGCCGACACACACCTCAGTATGCACACAGACATCCTGCGGACAGACAGAGGTCAGGTCAGGGTCAGAGGGCAACAGCCGGGCCGACACACGCCTCAGTATGCACACAGACATCCTGCGGACAGACAGAGGTCAGGGTCAGAGGGCAACAGCCGGGCCGACACACACCTCAGTATGTACACAGACATCCTGCGGACAGACAGAGGTCAGGTCAGGGTCAGAGGGCAACAGCCGGGCCGACACACGCCTCAGTATGCACACAGACATCCTGCGGACAGACAGAGGTCAGGTCAGAGGGCAACAGCCGGGCCGACACACACCTCAGTATGCACACAGACATCCTGCGGACAGACAGAGGTCAGGGTCAGACACACTGTTGTGTGTAGTTCTCAATGAGGGTATGATTGGAGTTGGGATGAGAACACAACACAATGTTTTGGATGACATCCACCTCAACACTCATGCAAATCCTGATGTGTGTTCCAGGTCAGTATTTCCTATTACATGGAGTGAAACTGTCTTTCTTCCTCTACACATCATAACCCCCGGCATTGACTGGGGTCTCAGCAGAACACCATTGACCTGGGGGGGGGGGGGGGGGGGGGGGGCGTTAAACTACCCCCCCTGGTTATCTTCCGAACCAATGATCGCAGCGAGACGCGCAAGGCGGCATTTGAATTGAAAGCTCTCAATGAGACGAATATAAAGCATACTCAAAAATGTCAAAGTGAGGTCAAATGTCAGGTCACGGCAAGGTCAAAGGTCAAAATCGACTGATTTCAGTTGATAGGCCATACTTTCCATCCTAAGCCTTCGATTACGACCATGATCACCCAAAGTGCTTACAAGGGTATGATACACATCCCGCATGAGCTAAAGTGAGATTGTAGGCCAAGGTCAAGGTCAGGTCACAAAAGGTCACTATGCGCAAAATATCTACGAAAGTCATGCAACACATGTTTTATGGGTTATTTTTCGCGTAAAATTCGATAGTGATAGTCATTGTACCACCTAACTTTATTTACGTGAAGTTAATGTCAAGTTCAGGTCAAGTTCAGGTCAAGTTCAGGTCACTGAAGGTCAAATTTTTTTTATTGCTAAATCTAAATAAAAAGGCCTGTTTCTAGACCAGTTCTGTCTCAGAAATACAGTGGTGGCATGTATTTGTCTGTATCTGGTCAATACAAGTCCAAAAACGCAATTACAAAATACAACAATAAAAAGAGTTACCCATACTTTAGATGTCATACGTCAGTAAAAAATGGTGATATCATTTTGAAATTTTGTATGGTAGTTTCCCGTATGTGGTTCTCTGACATATATTCAGTTTTGTTAAATATCTTTGAAAAATGAGATTTTGTGGGCATTCCCCCCATGTTTTGTTGTTGTTGTTGATTTTGTGGGTAAAAAAAAAACTTTTCAAAAATCCGAGATAGCCATGTGTAGCCCTTGCCATTTGCTATCTTTCGACATCTTTGGATTGCATTTTTCTTAAAATATGGCATTTGTACGGTCTGTTAAGGGTTAGCTGATTTTGGTGTAAAACTCGTGTAGTGACGTCACTAAATTCGCTATAACTCGACTTTTTTCGACGAAATTGCTTTATTTTTTTTCTCACAGAAGACGTAAACGTGATTTAGAAGAAGGTACACGAAGTTTCACATTGATAGTGCTATTGGTTTTTGAGCTATTACGAAAGTTAATCAGGGGGCGTTAAACGCCCCCCCCCCCCGCACTCCGCAGTCAATGGCGGTTTAATACAAATGCACACATGCTTCAACCTTTTAATCTGCATTATTTCATCATATTTGAATTGAATTTTGTTACTTCATCCTGCCTAGCTAATATATATTGCCCAATATGATCGATCATGAACAGGATAAATGGTTCTAAAGTGGAATTAAACAAAACATGACTGTAACATTCTCTTGTAGATATGAACATTGCTATAGTGAATTTAGCAATATCCTATTCAGAAGAACTTTACTGAATAAGCTGTCCTAAACAATGCACATTTTGTTACAGGGACTAAAATAGTATTTGAGTCATTTTAAATATATTTGTGTGCTTAAAAGAAGCTCCATAACTAGATTAATAATGATAGTTCAAGTTACTGAGATCATACATTTCACTGATCACATGTCAGTTATGACTGTTATGTTTTGAGCAAATTTGTTTGAGAGCAAATGGTACACCAAGGCAAGAATAGCTTAACTCTGTAAATAAATATTGCATATGAGGATCCGAGACCTGTTCACGGACCCTGCGGTTGGCTGCAGTTCGGCGGTCAGCAGTGGTCGACAGCCGGTGGGGTAACTAAAAGTGGGGATGGGCGAAAGGTATGACGTCACACGGCTGCGGTTCCGGCGTTTGGCACGGATCAACCGCAGGATGAAATGTCACGTGAAGTGGCGCGTCGTGGCATTTAGTGTTCAAGAGACGCCTGCATGTGGTGACGCATGAGAAAAGGGGCGGGGCTAGAGCCTGCTGGAAACCGCCGAACCGCAGGTGGTCGTGAACAGGCCTCAGGTTTCCCTCAAAATGAGAGCAAAGTTTCACTGTCCACCACACTTTTGCACCACTTTTACCAAAATTTTGGTAACCGATTGACACCTTTCAACCCTGGAGGTGTGTTATCTGATGGGTTTCAACCCGGGAAGTGTGTTATCTGATGGGTGTCAACCCTGGAGGTGTTAACTGATGGGTTTCAACCCTGGAAGTGTGTTATCTGATGGGTTTCAGCTGAAGGTGTGTTATCTGATGGGTTTCAGCTGAAGGTGTGTTATCTGATGGGTTTCAACCCTGGAGGTGTGTTATCTGATGGGTTTCAACCCTGGAGGTGTGTTATCTGATGGGTTTCAACCCTGGAGGTGTGTTATCTGATGGGTTTCAACCCTGGAGGTGTGTTATCTGATGGGTTTAAACCCTGGAGGTGTGTTATCTGATGGGTTTCAACCCTGGAGGTGTGTTATCCGATGGGTTTCAACCCTGGATGTGTGTTATCTGATGGGTTTCAACCCTGGAGGTGTGTTATCTGATGGGTTTCAACCCTGGAGGTGTGTTATATGATGGGTTTCAACCCTGGAGGTGTGTTATCTGATGGGTTTCAACCCTGCAAGTGTGTTATCTGATGGGTGTCAACTCTGGAGGTGTGCTATCTGATGGGTTTCAACCCTGTAGGTGTGTTATCTGATGGGTTTCAACCCTGGAGGTGTGTTATCTGATGGGTGTCAACCCTGGAGGTGTGTTATCTGATGGGTTTCAAGCCTGGATGTGTGTTATCTGATGGGTTTCAACCCTGGAGGTGTATTATATGATGGGTTTCAACCCTGGAGGTGTGTTATCTGATGGGTTTCAGCTGAAGGTGTGTTATCTGATGGGTTTCAACCCTGGAGGTGTGTTATCTGATGGGTTTCAACCCTGGAGGTGTGTTATCTGATGGGTTTCAACCCTGGAGGTGTATTATCTGATGGGTTTCAACCCTGGAGGTGTGTTATCTGATGGGTTTCATGTCACTATAATAATTAACAGTATACTTTTGTTATATTTATAAGATGAGATTTTCTAATGTCTAGTTACTGCTACTTGCAAAGTCATTAAAATTGCATCTTCTTGTAATAATTCAATTAGGAAGAAGAAATTAAACATATCCCAAAAATAAGAAATAACCAAGACAATGATAACAGGATATGCTACCAGGTTAAATAATCATACCCCAGCTCCTAAAATGTTCTGCAAGTTCCATTAAAATTACAAAAAATAGAAGCATGATGGGACCAATATTGCAACACTCCTATCTTAACCCTCGCCCTACGGGGGGGGGGGGGGGGGCTGACAGCCCCCCCCCCTGGGGTTTTTCTTGAATAACTTTTTACACATGTGGCGCATCTTGCTGAAATTTTCAGTAGCTGAGTTTACAACACTTATACACATTCCATCAAAATTTGAAGTGTATACGACTAATAGATCATGACCTATGACCTTTTCGTCAAGGTCATGTCAGACCCCAAAGGGTCATTGACCTGACCCTAAAGGTCACCAGTTGACCTAGATACTAAAAATGGGATGCCTTTGGATTTGCCTTATGACAGGCAACACATTACTTTTTACGGTGTTTCTCTATCTCTCTCCGTTTGGAAGTTATACTAAGTGGTAAGCGCCCTGTACATGTGCTGTAATGCAAATCGGATAGCAATTATAATCTATGTTGACGATTTCCGTGACCTAAGAAGTCATTAACTGGCCCAGACCTAAACATCGATATATTGCCAGATAGCTAATACAACGACCAACATTTTGACGCTAACCAAATCGTTTCATACTCATAACTTTGGTAATGACAACGGACAGAGCAAAATCACTATTTTTGGACATGATCGATCTTAGGTCATTCACTTGACCTGAAAGGTCACCTGTTGACCTGAAACCTAAAAATCACATAGTTAGATTCCTCTTGTGACAGGCAACATGCTGGTTCTTACCGCATTGCTCTATGCTGCTTGGTTTGGAAGTTAACAGGGGGGCCTATCAGCCCCCCCCCCCTGTAGGGTGAAGGTGAAACGGTCCCTGTAGGGTGAGGGTTAATAAGAGGAAAGAAGTGCACATCTTTAGACTTCACCTTTAATATTACATAAATATTATCTATGTTCATAAGGCTAGGATACATTGCTCTCAGCCAGTCAAAACAACATTGGATAGGGAAAACAACAATAATCATAGACATGATAAACACTGGACATCTCATGCTATTTGCACATGCATTGGTATCATCTACATTACCAATAGCATGAAAAGTTTGGTGTTATGATGTGCCCTGCACTATAGTTGTTTAAACTAGTCTAGATCCCAAAAAATAAAACAGTAATAATGTAACCATTTCAAGAGCAAGATGATTATGAGCCATAGGCATAGGAATACGACAGTATGCAAAATGTGGCAGGTTTCGATGAGATCTTGTCGGTGCAGGGTTGGCACTAACACATACAAATTGGGGAATCTTTTGAAATTTTGGGGCAGCATTTTACATTTTTGGGCAGCTTTTGGAATTTTGGAGCAGCAGTAACAATTTACTGATTCACACTAGATAAAATGAGATTGTGCTGATGCCCCCCCCCCCTGGTCAACAGCATATGGCTAAGAAGTGAATTTACACTAGATAAAATGTGATTGTGATTACATAATAATAAATATCCCCCCAGTCAACAGTATTTGCTGATCCAAAATTTGATCTGGAAAATCCTGCCCCATAATGGGGCAGCTTGCTGTCCCATTTGGGGCAGGATTTGGGCTGCCCCAAATATCATGTTGATGTTCCTGCCACGTTTTGCATACTAGGGAATATGAGGGCCACAGCACAGGCCATGGCCCTCTCACTTTTTGGACAAATTGTTTGAAAATGAGCACATGAGCAATTTTACAAAATGAGCAATTTTAATTTGGGGAAAAAATTCAAAAGCAAAACATATTCACAAAGATGAAAGGAGCTCAAATTTGCATAGAAATCTCACATATAAAGATTGAGTTATCCTCCAGACGAGATCATAGTTTCACTGGCCCCTCACTTTGTCACGTTCCTAAGCTCCTGTTATGAGCTGTAGTCTACAAATGACATATTATGGGAGAATATCGGTACATTTCACTGTCAAATGCATATTGTATACAGAACCAGGTGAGGTCATGGCAACAGCAGTGGTTGAATTTCAATTTACTGGATTACTGAGTCAAAGAACGTAAAATCACTGGATATAATAGTCTGGAAAATCCACCAATATTTCAAAAACGGTAATTGATTCAAGTAAAATTGATCCCCACCTTATTAATGCTATATTTGCATCCAATAGCTGTAGCATATAAATCCTAACGCAAGGTAACGGTTGGTGCAAGGCCGTATAAGAGAGGTAGAGTCATCCGGAGATTTTAGCGCCCCAATCGCTCAACATTAGCGTGACATCACTGGGGCAGTGGTCCGACTCGGCTGTCGCCGCACGCGGCTCGGTGCGGTGCGAATATTTCGAACGGGATACGGATAGTTGCGCCTAAGGCACGATCCTATTTATGATTACGTTTACCGCGGATAATTATCCCTCCCTTACTTCATGCTGAGGGGGAGACGGCCATACGCTTCCCCGGTCTGTGTGATGTGCGACTGGCGAGACGGCCATACACTGCACCGGTCTGACTGAGTGGTGAGACGGCCATACGCTGCCCCGGTCTGTGTGATGTGCGACTGGCGAGACGGCCATACATTGCACCGGTCTGACTGAGGGGTGAGACGGCCGTACGCTGTCCCGGTCCGGCGGAGGGGTGAGACGGCCGTACGCTGTCCCGGTCCGGCTGATGAGCGAGACGGCCGTTCGCTGCTCCGGTCTGGCTGAGGGTCGAGATGGCCATACCCTCCCTCATCCCCGGTCCGGCTGAGGGAAGAGACGGCCATACGCTACCCTGGTCTGGCTGAGGGGCGAGACGGACATACGCTGCCCCGGCCCGGCCGAGGAGCGAGACGGCCACACGCTACCCCGGTCTGGCTGAGCGGCGAGACGGCCTTACACTGCTCTAGTCTGACTGAGGGGTGAGGCGGCCATGCCTTGTACTAGGAAATGTTGCAAATCATGGGGGGGGGGCATGCAATACAAGTATCCCCCCCCCCCTCTTGCGCGTTCCCTGCACTGACCGTGAAAGAACAATGATCTTAGGAGAAAACTTCATGAAAACGGAAGTTTTTTCTTTTCTCAAGTGATTGAATTTGAAGTTTGTATATATCCCTTGCTTTCAATGATAGACAAAACAGCACACCTGATGTAATTCATGCAGCCCCGGTGACACGCGCCCCGCTGGGAGGGGGGGGGGGGAAGAATTTGCCCCCTCCCGTATTTTCTCAATAACTTTAAAACTGTGATAGATATCAACGTGAAACTTGCAGTACCTTATACTGCACCAATTATAAGTCTTCTCACTAAACTTCAATGCAATTTATGTAGTATTTTGGGAGATAATAACGTTTTAATGACGTCATGTCATGCCATTTTTGGTGGAAAAACAATAAATGTTGGGAAAATCGTAAAAATAGAGTTTCAAAGCAAATTGCAAATAAAAAACGTCAAAAGAAAGGAAATTACATTTTCTTCCAAATGGCTGTCTCGGATTTGTATTTTTTTGTTTTGTTTTACCCCCCCCCAATTTTTTTTCTCTCGGAAAAATGTCCACAAAATCAATTTTTGTGAATTCGAAAAGTGAATTTCTTAAGCTCGAATACCAAAATCAAGTGACTGGCCCAAATCCGCGGAGGAAAAAATGAGGTACCTTTTGCCACAAAAAGTTGCCCACAAAAATGGGGATACCTTTTTGCCCCCCCCCCCCCCAGTGGTTTTCCCTTAAAATAGGCCCTGTGCAAATGACATTGTTTTGCCTTAATGTTCAAGATATGCTAAAAACAAACTAAAAAAACACAAATATTTCCAAATATAGACTTGCAACATAACTTACTTATCTAACGGCGACGACTTCAAATTGTCGCTCTTGTCAACACCCGTCAAAAGACCGCAAAACGCTCGAAAGCGCAGCTGCGGCGACGGGGCTGGCCACGACTGGCCCACTGCACCAGTGACGTCGTCGCTAATGCTTGGCCGCTCGGCAGCCGATAAATGGGGAATCCCGGGATGACAGGCACCCCTGGGTTGGTGACAACGTGCAAAGCAATTTGGAGTAGTTTGTAATGTAAACAAACGCGAATGAGACAAACAATACGCAACTAGCTACCAAATTATCGGGAAGCAGATTATTCTCAATAATGAAGTAAAATATGTAAATGTTAATAAAAATGCAATATTCGTGAAATAATTAATGCTAGTAGATGGTTACAGCTACAGGTTAACCCGTTCACCCACTCACCCCTCAGGAGCATGACAGAGCCAGGAAAAGTGAAAACAATCGATGATCACACTAGCAATATGTTTGAAATACGGTGTGGTTCGTCATATTACAGTCAACTGAAGCCCGTCCTCACCAAACGCATAGGCGTACCCAAGGGGAGACAAACGGGGCAATTGCCCCTCCTGAAGGTTCGTACGTGTCCCCTTGGCCGTATGTGCCCCTTTGGAAATAGGTCCCGAAGGGCCCTATTTCGAGAGAAAAAATGAGTGTTTTTTATTTTTGTTTAAAGAAAAATATGTTGAAAATATGCCCCCCCCCCAACAAAAAAAAATATAGTGGACCAACTCCGGTGAGTTTTTTTTTTGGTGGGGGTACCTTATGCCCCCTGATAAAAAAAATGTCCCCTCCTGGAGTAAATCCTGGGTACGCCACTGACCAAACGCTGATGAAAATGCTATTTTATATTTTAATTGATATTGATAGTCATAGAAGAAAAAGATGTGTGAGCGACTTTTGCTCATGCACATTTCAGTATTTCACCGTCATGTTCTTGCAATCGTCCGCCGGTTCCATCCGCCAACAGCCAGTCCACACGGAAATGCACGCCACTACAGGAAGCCACGATACCGCCCAGCCTGTCATGCGGGGTCGCCGCCGACCGCTCAAGCCCCCAGTGCCTGAGGGAGTTAGGCACCATGGTCATAACTGAGGCACCTGCACCTGACAACGCCCGGTGGCCGACGATGTCGGGCCGCGGCCGGCGGTGGAAAGTCATGGGCGTCACCAGCACTGCGGAGTGCGGACACTAGCGGACATTGTCCTTATGTAGTTTTCAGCCATCCCTAATATAGTCCCATGTTAAAGGAAATAGTTCACCTTCAACATGGGTTTTGAACTGAAATAGCAGTTTTGTAGCCCGTGTTGAGAAATCCTTATCTGGAACTTTAATTGACTGAAAAGACTCTCCAGCCGAAGATATTTGACTTTTTGGCGAAGGAATACGGCGCATATATGATGTACCGTACCGTCTGAAAGTGCCAGCACTGCCATGGAGCATGCGCAGACCAATAATGCACACCATACCATTAATAATTTACGACCTTCTGTCCTGAATTGGCGCGATGTAGGACCATTTTTGAAAAGAAAAAAAGAAACTGTATTAAAAAATATAATAAAATCGTGTTCTGAAAAAAATTCCCGAAGGTGAACTATTTCCTTTAAAGGAAATAGTTCACCTTCAACATGGGGTTTTGAACTGAAATAGCAGTTTTGTAGCCCGTGTTGAGAAATCCCTATCTGCAACTTGTCTTGGCTGAAAAGACTCTCCAGCCGAAGATATTTGACTTTTTGGCGAAGGAATGCGGCGCATATATGATATACCGTACCGTCTGAAAGTGCCAGCACTGCCATGGAGCATGCGCAGACCAGTAACGCACACCATAACATTAATAATTTACTACCTTCTGTCCTGAATTGGCGCGATTTAGGACCATTTTTGAAAAGAAAAAAGAAACCGTATTAGAAAATATAATAAAATCGTGTTCTGAAAAAAATTCCGAAGGTGAACTATTCCTTTAAAGGAAATAGTTCACCTTCAACATGGGGTTTTGAACTGAAATAGCAGTTTTGTAGCCCGTGTTGAGAAATCCTTATCTGCAACTTTTCTTGGCTGAAAAGACTCTCCAGCCGAAGATATTTGACTTTTTGACGAAGGAATGCGGCGCATATATGATGTACCGTACCGTCTGAAAGTGCCAGCACTGCTAGGGAGCATGCGCAGACAAATAACGCACACCATAAACTTAATAATGTACGACCTTCTGTCCTGAATTGGCGCGATGTAGGACCATTTTTGAAAAGAAAAAAAGAAACTGTATTACAAAATATAATAAAATCGTGTTCTGAAAAATGTTCCGAAGGTGAACTATTTTCTTTAAGGTAAACGTGCACTTATATGTGTCCCTACTAATTTTGAGACGTTGGCGACGCCCACGGGCGGATCCAGGGGGCCCAAAGGGGCCATGGCCCCCGAAAGATCCCGATACTATGTTTTGCCCCCACCCCCCAAACGGTCGGACGTACAGTCGTAAAAATTGTCTTTGCAGCAGTCAAAATCCAGCTATCTACAGTTCAAAACTTGAAAATTTCGCGCCGCTTCGCGGCATGACACAATACGCATGTTCTTATACAAATTTGGAAAATGGGAAAATGAATGAATTAACCCTATTAGTGGCAGGGAGGGCGGATTCCCCCCCCCCCCCCCCCTCATGTTTTTCGCAGATATCTCCCGAACGGCTCAGAGCATACCCATGCAATTTTGGGACTTTTCGTAGAATTGAATTCCACATATGGAGTCAAAATTTTGAGTTCTTAACCTTAACAGAAGCGGTTCCAGGGCCCGGTTTTTGGATTTTTTTTTGTGTGACATTTGGCGATAATACGGAGCTGCGAACTTCACGACTTCTTCCTAACTGCCTGAAGTATAAAGGAGTTACATAGGTTTACGGTGATTGGAACAAGTGAAAATTAGTTGATTTTAGTGAACTATAATAAATATTGCTCGGCAGAGGCGGTTTCAGGGCAGAGCGATCATAGCGCACCATTCCATTTATCGAAAAAAGAAAAGAAAAAATACGGTTTTATAAGGCATTTATTTTACCCCAAAATTTAGTGACCTGAAAACGCATATGATTTTTGCATTTTCAAAAGTCACCGTCACATATCAATCCCCAATTCAATCCCTATCGATCCCCATTAGTTGCGTTAACATCGGTTAATAAACATGACAGCTGTGTTGGATCACAAATACCTCTAATATTTGTAGTTTTTGCCCCCCTGTTGCCCCCATCAAAAATTTCGGATTTGTTTAAAAATGTATATCATGTTGAGGGGAATCAAACGCCGTTTGAATTTTGAAAATCGGACGGGTAGATCTCGAGATCTTCGGGGGCGGAATCCGCCCCTCCCCCTACCACTAATAGGGGTAGCCAGGAGCCTGTCACTAATAGGGTTAAGTGTCTGGTAATCTCTCCTTGGCGGTACATAATTGCTAGCCCCAGGGCCCATTCCCTTCATCACATATTAACTTTCAAGCGGGGTACATGTTTAGCTAGTCTGCC